>CM033474.1:120866163-121145597 GCA_019447015.1 Hymenochirus boettgeri
TTACATACACTGTATTACTGACAATACAATGTAGTATATAAGGTATAACAATGTATAAGTCAATACAAAGGATAATGTACCAAGACAATGTATAATGTATAATAAAGGTATCAATGTATAATACAATGTATAATGTTAACAATACAAGTATAAGTACAAACAATGTATAAGTCACAATACATGTATATATTATATATACAAGTATAATGCCAATACCAATGTGTTATGTCACTACAAGTTATAATTGTACAATAAATGTATAATGTACAATACAAATGTATAAATACTACCAATACCATGTGTATGTACAAATACAATGTATAAGATAAAATACAATGATAATGTACAATACATGTATTAATGTACATACAATGGGCTATATACAAACAATGTATAATGTACAATACAATGTATAATTGATACAAACAATGTATAATATTTACAAACCCTGTGTAAATGTACCAATTACAATGTATAATGTACAATACAATGTATATATAACTACAATGTATAAGATACAATACAATGTATAAGTACAATACAAGGTATAATGTACAATAAAATGTATAATATGACAAACAATGGATAATATTACAATACAATGTATAATATACAATACAAGGTAAATGTACAATACAATGTATATGTACAATACAATGTATAAGTACAATACAATGTAATAATATTCCCATGACAATGTATAATGTCAATACAATGTATAATGTACAA
This sequence comes from Hymenochirus boettgeri, assembly GCA_019447015.1. Taxonomy (NCBI): domain Eukaryota; kingdom Metazoa; phylum Chordata; class Amphibia; order Anura; family Pipidae; genus Hymenochirus; species Hymenochirus boettgeri. The sequence goes on from CM033474.1 coordinate 120,866,893, forward strand.
TCAATGGATAATGTACATACAATGTATAATCTAAATCAATGTATCATGGACAATACAAGGGATAATGTACAATGGTAAATTGTAAAATATACAATAATGGTATAATATACAACACCAATGTATAAGTATACAAGACAAATGTATAATGGACATACAATGTATAATGTACAATACAATGTTAATTGTACAAAAATGTACAATACAATGTATTAATATACATACAATGTATTAATCTACAATACGAATTGTTATAAGGTTTACAATACAATGTTAGAAGGTTACAATACAATGATAATGACATTACAATGGACTAATATAAATAAATGTATAATGTTACAAGTACATGGATAATGTGACAATACATATGGATAAATTACAATACAATGTATAATGACAACACAATGTATAAATATACAATAAAATGTATAAGTACAATACAATGGATAATGTGACATACAATGCTATTAATGACATACAATGGATAATATTAATGACAAGTATAATGTACAATACAATGCTAATGTTACAAATTTTTTACAATGGATAATGTACAATACAATGTAAATTACAATACATGTATAATGTACAAGACAATGTATAATATACAATACAAGGTATAAGTATAACATACATGGAATGTACAATACAATGATTAATATTACAATACAACGTATAATGATAATACATGTATTAAATTACAAATTACCAGTATGTACTAATACAATGGAATGCTACCAATACATAGGATAATGTATAATACAATGCATCATGTATAATACATGTATAATGACAATACAAATGTATAATGTACATAAAGTATAAGATACAATACAATGCTATAATATACAATACAGTAAATATACAATAAAATGTATAATGTACAATAAGAATGTATAATGTATAATACAAGTGTAATGTACAATACAATGTGGATTACAATACAATGGTAATAGACAATACATGATAATGTGGACAACAAAATGTATAAATACAATACAATGGTATCATGACAATACAAGTATAATATTACAATACAATGTATAATGTACAATTAAATGTAAATGTATTAATAAATGTATAAGTACAATTACAATGTAAATGTACAATACATGTTAAATACAATACAAATGTTATAAGACGATACAATGGTATAATATACATTACAATGTGTAATGGAAAAAATGTATAAAGGATACAAATAATAGATACTGTACAATACAAGGTATAAGTACAATACATGTATAATGTATACTACAATGTATAATGTACATACAATGGTAATGGATAGACAATGTAAATGACATATAATATATTAGGTACATACAATGTATATGTACAATAAATATAAAATGTACAATACAATGATGAATGTACAATATAATGTATAAGTATAATACAATGTATAATGTACAATACCAGTCATAATGTATAATACATGGTATAAGTACAATAAAATGTGTATGTATAATACATGTAAATGTACAATAAATATATATAGTACAATACAAGTATAATGTCAATATAATATCATAATGTACAATACAATGTATATGTAGAATATAATGTATAATGTATAAACAATGGCGAAGTACAATACAATGGTAATATACAATCAATGTGATAATGTACAATACATGTATCATGTATAAACAATGTATAATGTTATAATACAATGGTAATGTACAATACACATGTAACGTATAATACAATGTAGAATGAAAATACAAGTCCTAATTTATACCTATAATGTATAATGTACAATACAATGTATAATCTACAATACAAGTGTAATTACAATCCAATGTATATGGACAACAATGTATAATGATAATACGATGAGTTGTGGATAGCGTACGTTGATACAATGTAAATTACAAGACATGTATAATGTACATACAATGATAATGAAAATAATGTATTAATGTATAATACAATGTATAATGTACAATACAATGTGTAATATACATACACTGTATACTGTTCAATACAATGTTAATGTATTTTTTTTAATACATGTATCATGTATAATACAAGGGTATGTACAATACAATGTATAATGTATAATACAATGTTATAATGACAATACAATGTATAATGCTACAATATATGGATAATGCGTACAATACAATGAATAATATAAAATCAATGTGTAATGTACATACAATGTCGAATGTACAATTACAATGTAATAATGTATGAATACAATGTATAATATCCAAGACATGTATAATATTACAATACAATGATAATGGATCATACAATGTATAGTACAATAATATATAATGTACAATACAATGTCAGAATGTATAATACAATGTGTAATGTACAATACAATGTATAAGGCTACAATTACAATATTATAATGTACAAAACATGTATAATGTTATAAACAAGTATACTCTTTACAATACAAGTTATAATGTACAATACAACTGTATTATGTAAATACAAGTGTATACTGTGACAATAAAATATATAATACAAGACAATGTACTGTATAAACAAGTGATAATATACAATACAATGTATAAATTACAATACATGTATAATGTCTAATACAAGCTAATGTACAATACAATGTATAATGTATACAATGTGTAATGTACAAACACTGTAGAATGTACAATACAATGATAATGATAATAAATGTGTAATATACAATAACAATGTATTAATGATACAATACAGTATAATATTACCAATACCCAATGTTATAAGTAAAACAAATGTATAATGTACAATACAAGTATATGCTAAGACAATGGATATATAAAAATACAATGTATAAGTACAAGGTACAATGTAAATGTGTACAATACAATGTATAATGTACAATACAATGTATAATGTATAATGACAATGTATCATGTACAATACAAGGTATAATGTACAATACAAGGATAATGGATAATACAATCTAGAATGTTACAATACAATGTATGAATGTATTAATACAAGTATAATATACAATACAATGTATAAGTATAATACCAATATATGTCAATACAATGTATAATGTATAATACAATGTTAACATTACAATAAATGTAAAGTACAATACATGTATAATATACCATACAATGTATAATGCTAACAATACAATGTAAAATACAAGACCAATGTTATAATATACAATACCATGTTATAAAGTATAGTACAATGTAGAATATACAATACAATGTATAGATACAATAAATGTAAATGTGACAATACAATGTAACTGGACAATACAATGTATAATGTACAAACATATGTATAAGACAATACAATTATATTGAAAAAACCATGTATAAGTACAATACAGTGATAATGCTACACTACAATGGATAATGTACAATACAATGTATAAGTACATACAATGTATAATAGACAATCCAATGTATAAGGGACAAGACAATGTATTAATGTATAATACAATGTACAATGTACAATACAATGTATAAGGACAATACAATGTAATGTACAATCCAAGTGTAAATGACAATACAATGTATAAGTACCACTACAATGTTTATAAGTATAATGACCACTGTATTCAGTTACAATACAATGTAAATATATTTAAGACAATGTGATTAATGTACAATTTACAATGTCTAATATACAATACAAGTTAATAACAATACAATGTATAATGTACAATACAATGTTATGTACAATACATGTATATGTACAATACAGTGTAATATAACACCATCACATCTCTTCCCTTTATCTATAATCCTCTAGCTCATTCCAGATTGTTAGAGGTGTTAGATACTATGGGGTATTTACATTATTATACAGAAACTCAGGGCACAATAGTTATAAGAACAGGATATTGGTGTTAGCAGGTTTGTTGATCATGTCCTGGTGGTTAGTGTCTGAATGGTGACCAATTGCTTATTAAATATATTTAGTAAGTAGAACTATGTAGTAAATAAAAGTTACATAGACAATCACAATGATGTGACTGAGTAAAGAAATAGCCTGATCACTCCCCGGATCCTACTCTTTATATATCTATTGTAAAGGTGTTTGAAATGTAGAAAGTCATAGAATGGAAAGCGGACCCGAGTTACCGGGGAAGCTGCATTCAACGGTGGGGCAGAGGCCATTGTTAAGGGGGAGGCGACCATCCCCGGGGGGGGAGGCCAATAGAAGCAGCAGGGGGGCGGCGTGGAAATGGAAGAAGCCCATGGTCGGTCGCAGGCGGCGGGGGGGAACACGCGGCGACCGAAGGACCGGTGAGGAGTGGAGAAGACAGAGAATCTCCCGGGAGGTTCACTTCGGTAAAGAAGAATGGAGATTCCAGCGGAGGTTGGGAGTTGATGTGGTTTGGTGAAGAGCAGGGGTACGCGGCGGGCATTGCAGCGCCGAAGGAACTCGAGCTGAACTCCACGGCCGCAACTGCAGAACGGAGTCGGAGGGAGTTGGTCGGCAGCAGGCATAAGGCGACAACCACACCAGGACGCAACAGCAGCCGGGTAAGAAGCTAGGAGAGCGGCAACAACAGGGAAGAGAGGTAAACGGCACTGTCAGCAGCGCCACCAGCAGAGCCAGTGAAGGAGAGGAGGGGGAGCTACTGTGGCCTTGCGACCCCCAGACCTAACAGAATTGCCTCGGCCCATCCAGGGGTAGGGACGGGGAGCCGGCAGCCCTCATGCAGTAGAAGAGCTGTAGGCTGTTAGGGACCCCCGCCAGGACATAACTCAACAGGTGTGGAGTTAGAAGGCAGTGAGTTGTGGGGGAGTCCAGGGAGGAACAGCTTGTCCCACAGCCTCCTTGCCTGGGAACAACAACTTTAGGTGGGGGGGTAGATATGAAGCAGGGCATATATTAGGGGGAAGCCAAATGGGGTAGATTTCCCCCCACCAAGGGGTCTCCCCTGGTCAGCGAGCAAAGGCAATACATGAGATGACGCTCCAACACACATCACTGGACAGTCATTAACACATGGGGGGCGCCTGGGTCTCAGTCCAGCCCAACGATGGTGGGGGTTGGAGGAATACTGCTGGCTTCTCAGCACCCCCCCGAGGGCTAATGTTTCAGCCCCCGGGGCGGGCATAGGGGTATAAGCCCCAACTACGCTAAATAGCCAGCGAGCAACAGGGGTCACTACCACTTTACCCCTATCAGTTGCCCCTCCCCTATCAGCGGCAAATCACAAGGACCCTCAGGAAGGGGATTGTAGGGGGGGTCAGTCGGCCAAGGGGAGGCATACGGGAACTCATAACGTCCAGTTCTAATGTTGGCCAGTGTTCCCTTCTGGTGTAGAAGTCCGGGAACCCTTGGGTCAACGTGACGTACCTTCAATGACAGGACGTTACAGCCAGTTATCTGCGGCAGCGGCTACTTATTTCGTGCATGCAGTCGACTCAAGGGATCAACAGCTGTTCAGGGGCCGATCACTCCAGAGCAAATCAGAACAGGCATCACCCAGCATGCACCGGTGACACCATTACCCCCCCAGCACTAATCCAGGTACCCTTATTGACATAGTCAGGTCTAAACGCTTGTAGTTCACGCGTATGTGGCTAGCTTACATTGTTCGCTGCTTAAGCGGGGGAGGAGGGTTCACAGGTTTCCCGCCCCTCTCAGTAGCAGTACTATTCGGAAGCAAAGGCTCAGTCAGAGCGGCAGGTATGAGCGTGGGGAGAGGGTGGGACTCACAGCCCCCCAACTAGCCATAGATAGGGGGACACCATTAAGCAGTCAGGACGGTCCACTGAAGGGGGCGAGGTCCATGAATCAAATTTCAAGGACATACTACCTGGCGGGAATCTACTTGGGCTAAAATTATCTAAGGCAGTCAGGGAGAAAATCGAGAACGGGAGTAAGTCGACATATTGGACTGTTTTACCGGATCGAAGGAAGGGGCAACAAAGAAGGACGGGAAATCAGGGCCGAAGAAGCAAGGAAAAGCGCCCCTGTGGCTAGGGAATTTTAACAAATGGGCGACAGGCAGTCTGTATACTGCCAAATAGTGGCACAAGCACCATCTAAGGCCCCCCAGGGTGTTTAAACCTCTTAGACATAAGTGACAGAGGCATTTAAATATTTGGAGGGACTGGGTGGTATATCTACGATGACGATTCAGGTCAAACAATGTCTGTCCGCAAAGGAAATTTTGGGGTACGAAAGATTTGGACTTGTGGCTGGGGGATGAGCTCTTACATGGCTTCAGGAATCCCTCGGCCGGGAGTTAGAACGCCAAACACAGGGACAGAGATCCAATTCATGCTGGCGCGTTCAACGAGGGTCCCTGTTAGGGGAGGGCGTGTGTTTTCGTCCACGACTGGCTTCACCTGCGGGGGACAGATCCCTAGCATTAGAGACAGACGACCTCCCGGCAGTCGTCAAAGCTTCAGTCGGTAGACAGGGGGTCAGGCACACTCTTCCGTCCCAGTGGAGTTCACGAATTGGAGGTTTTTTAAGGGGATACCCAAATGTGGAACGCCAAGATTTTGGAACAGGGCTTCAGTAGGGGATTTGGATCCCCTTCGAGATAACCTGGTTAGCCCATCCCCGTGCCATAATTGAAGTCAGCACTCAGATTCCCAGGATGGTCAGGGAAATTTTCAAGAAGTGTGGAAGGCAGAGTAGCGGGCCCCTTTCCTGGTTCCACTATGGATAACCTATAATTCCCAATAGGGCTGTCCAAAAGAAGCACCAAATCCTACCGTGATCACCACCTCTCCACCCCAATGGTCTTTCGGGTACATGATTGAAAATAGACCCGTGTTGTGCAGGGTTTCAGCTACGGTCATCTGACGGAGCGCTGCGAAGTTGTGAGGTCCAGTGGGCAGGGATCAGTATGGCAAAAGCGGATATAAAGTCGGCTTTCGTGCCTGCCGATCAACCCGGAGGGCTATCATGTCGTTGGGCTTCCATTTGGGAGCTGGCGACTATTTCTTGATAGGGCTCCAATGGCTGTAGCTTCGTGTTCCTATTTCGAAATGTTTTGAATCCATTCCTGGTAGGGGTCGGGGCGGCAGGTCTTAGGCGCGGACTTCACTACCTTACCGGATGGTTTTTTTAATCGGCCAGGGAGAGTCACCAGGTTGTAGGAGATTGCTAGATTCCATTCCGTGTAGCCGAAAAGTTCGGGGATACCATGCAAGAGAAAGACCTTTCCTCCCTCAACGACTATTCATTCTTGAATTACAATAGACTCGGTGAGCAATGGAGTTCCGGCTTGCCTCAGGATAAACGGGACAATATTAGGTCAATGGTAAGCAGAGCATCAAGGCAAAGAAGAAGATTGCGGGAAGGGAGGTCCAGTCGCTCCTGGGGCATTCGGAATTCGCAACGCGATTAATACAGTGGGCAGGGCTTTTAAAAAGGGGCCTGCATCGACAGGATAATAGAATGTCTCAACCCAGGGTGGCGCGTAAGTGCGCTCACTGAGCGGTTATTAAAAGAAGATTTGCGAGTAGGCAACAGTTTTAAGACAGATTTAATGGTAACACCAGATGCAGGCAGAGTCTGTGGCACCTCCGCCATTAAAGCGGTTACGGACTCAGCAGGTCTTCAGGTTGTGTGGGGCTGTACGCAGGCGCTGGTTCGCAGCTAGATGGCCACTACATGGCACCGAAGAAGATGGATGTCCAATTTAGTATTCCTAGAGAATCCACAATATATTCACTTATGATATGGGGCGGTTATTACAGAATGGAGGATATTCGGAATGTGCAACTTAGAGTAGTACAGGTACTTAATGCACTTTCGGCCAAATCTAAACCAGTTAGCAAAATCCTCAGGGCATAGTCTTTCAAACTGTTAGAGAACTCACAATTTTGATGAAAGCTTGCCACATCCCTGGGCAGGACACTTGGTGGCTGACGCTGTGTCCGCTTTCAAATTGCAGCCGATTTCGGGAAATAACTGGGGGAGAGGCTCTCCAAGGGTTATGCAGAAGACTGGTGGGGAAAAAATTGCCACCCAGGTAGAGGGGTTCGTAGGGACTTCTCTTGCCCCACGAACGGGGATGGATAAAAAAAAAACAAAAAGCAGGCTGGGTCAGAGTGGTTGCAGTTAAGGACTCCTGCCAATGGACAAGTTCCGAAGTGGAGGTTTGGTAAAGTAGGTGCTAAATCTTTTTGACAAGGTCAAGAATGTCAACAGATAAAAAAACTATAGCAGGATTTGTTTTTCTAAGAATTCATCAGAAACAGGATTTGGAATAAAAGCCCCCTATAGTTTAAGAAGTTGTTAAAAGGAGGTTAGTGTGAGACCGGTCTATGGACGGCAGGAAACATATTAACGAGGGACAATCTGTCCCTTCTGTGGGGACCGGATGTAATTGGTCTAAACAGGAAGCTTCCTGCGTTCGGCTAGCATTCTACTGGCTTTTTCTGGCCTCAGGGTCAGCGAATTGGCGGCAGCAAACAAAAGAAGCGGGGGTTTCTATGTAGAAGATCACCGTTTCAGACACAAATTAAAGGTGAGATTCCCAGGTCAGACCGATCAACAAAGCACAGGCAAAGAATGTTGGTTAGGCCCCTTCCCGTCATGCAAACTTATGCACGGGTGGCGGCATACCATGATTTCATTCAGAAAGGGGGGAAGCACAGGCCCACTCTCCACGGTGGTTCACACTTGTCACAATTCCAGTGTCCGTAGGGTCCTCCAAATGGGACACTTCAGGCAGTTGGGTCTGGATTGCAGCAGGCAGAACTATAATAGTCATTTATTCAGGATAGGTTCGGCACCCATGCTTTCAGCATGGTTCCCTGTTTCTATAGCTTAAAACGCCTGGGAAGTGGATTTGGGTTCTAAACGTTTAGATCTTAATCAGACCAGAACTAGCCGAGGGGGTGGTAGTTGGGTGGTAGTTTAATAATCTACCTGCCCACCCCTCCCTTCTTTCTTTTCCCAGTTCATAAACAACGACGGTCTGGATGATCGGACATTTTGTCTTTTGGGCAAAGTCGACGGGTCGGTGAGGGAAATTAGGTGACAATCTAGGCTTCCGAGAATGTCCTTAAGGTTTCAGTGGGGGGTCGGTAGGAGGGTGCGCTCGTTGGAACGATCTTATTTCCTTTAATAGCCAGTTAAGGAACGAAGGGGGTATCATGACTAGTCATATTACTTAGGGGCAATGATGTGGGATCTTTAAAACAGTGGAACTGATCAGAATAGGACCGAATGGGACTGGCCCAGGTACATTTATGTTACCAGGATTGCGGGTCCGGTTGGTCGGAGTGGCACCCAGCTAAAGTGGCGTAGTCTGACCTACGGAGAGAGCCCTAGACAAAAGGCAGGCAAAAATTAACCCTGGTGGGGGGTAGCAAACTTGGCCAAGATCTGGAAATTTGACATACGACACATATAGATTTAGAAGGCGGAGAAAAGGGCCTCTCTAAGAAATGACGGTGTCACCTTTCAGAAGCTAGGCGGGACATCTTAACGTGGACTACAGACCCTGTGGGAGCGTTGTCTGATAAGTTGTGAGGATGGGCCAGGACTGTGGCTACTAAAAAGGGGGGGGGGCACAAGTCATACCATGGTGGTGAAAAGGGAATGCAGCCAAACTGTGCTATTCTTGCGAGAAGATATGATTTGGGGCTCTTTATATAGGCGGATCGAAAAGATAGAGCTGGCTAGTTTAAGTTGAAGATTATATTGCTAAGTGTGAAGTAAAAGTTTATGATTTATAATCCAATAAGAAATAAAAGCTGCGGCCCATACTCAAACTAAATCAGTGTCTGATGCTGTGTAGTGTTATTCTGAATAATAACAAGTGTGCTTGGCCAACCAGTTTTTAAATGGGGATATATTTTGCTTTACGTGGCCAAGGCCACTATGTTAAAGTGGTTCAGTTGCTTGTGTCCGAGTCCAGTTCAGTTTAAGATCAATTAATTCCCTGTGGCTGGAGCTCACTGATATAAGGGCAGGGTTAGCCTGCTTTGGGGGCATATGATCAGGCAAGGCGCTGTGGGTCTGCAAGCAGGGAGACCAGTAAGCTCTGAGTGTCAAGAGTTGTAAAACCACCAGTAGGAGAAAGAGTGGTGTGATGTGGACTGTGGCGGGTTCAAACAGCCAGGCGACAACTATGGTAAGTGTAGCCAGTGTGTGTGGGCATAGGATTTATTATTTATTGTGTGAGCTAATCCCTGAAATAAACCCTGACTGAGGTCAGTTGTGAATCAATCCAAAAGGACTGTTCCTGTGTTGGTGTGAAATTGTGCCAAAGGCTCTTACCTGGGAGACAACGGTTCCGTGATAACCTGGAACTGTTACAGGTGGTGGGAGTCAGGCGATGAGTGGTTCGAGAGTTGGCAGACTGGAGAAAACATGATGGGCCCTTATGACCCCCCGACCTCAAGCAATACAGACTGCTAATAATTTTGCTGTCCTAACCTAGTATAAAGAGACCATTTAAGGAAAGTACATAAGTGACTTGAAACGGTTTAAGCAAAACCTTTATTTCAAACATGGCTGAACTGGTGATGCAGCGCTTGCAGAGCCACGCGGCCCCCCAGCAGAACAAATACCCAGATACAGCAGAGCAAGTAATTTATACAAACATTGAAAGGGAGGCCTGGCCCAAAGCACAGTGGAGTTGGGGCTTTGTAGCGCTTTTCTTTCAGGTAGATCACCAGGAAAGCAAAATGTCAACCAGAGAAGTTCTTCAGAGAGTGAAGGAACCTATGTTTGGAGCAGGGTTAACACTGAACCAGTGTTTGGGGAGAGAATACAGCCTACGAGTGAGGCAAGAGTAGTTCAGCGGTGAGTGCTTGCAAAATGTCCCACAAAAGTCGTTTCAAGGGTCCTCACACTCCCCCCCATGGCAAGATATAAAGGGAGATGCATTGGAAGTGCAAATACGGAAGGCGGAATGTGGGGACTGTGATCCTTAACCAGAGGACTGGTCAAAAGACATTGGACTGCAAGCTGGTGGATTTCACTAGTGGTGACTTAGACATTATTACAAGACGTTGTCAATTGACTAAATGGAGTTATTAAGTTTATTGAAATGGCTCTAGTAATACAAATGTCACTGTGTTCACACTGTTTGTATTTACGTTAGGTACATCCAAGGAACGTAACACATAACAAAACAAACTGGTGTTTAGTGATACGATTGAGAGGAAGTTATACTGGGTACAAGATTTCCATTATTTGGGAATTATGGGAAGGAAAGACAAAGTTCACAGTATCAAACCATATGAATGTTTAGAGGAGTGTCGTTGCAAGAAAACAGCAGGAAAATATTGTGTTGAAAGGGCACTATGCTCCAAGAATGATTGTACGATTGATATGTGTGTGTGATTGCACCTAACCGAAGTTGTTAGGGGGTAAACACTATTCAAAATGGATTCCCTTAGGACAGGTAACAGAGTGACTGATAATACCGAGCAAAGCTTGAAAGGGTCAAAAGGGTAGAAGAGCCTGTGTTGATGCTTGAAAAATGTTACAAGAAATCCCAGGGAGATTCTGTGACTGATAAAAGTTCCCTGGGTGTAGAGATTGTGATTTTAAAGCTGGTTATTGTTTGCCAGAGATTAACTCTGGTTTTGTTTACCAGATTACCCAATTTTGTTAAGCAACAGTGTGAGTGAACCTCCTGCAAAGCACCATCAAGCATCTGAAAACCATTTAAAGGGATGTATGGAGAAGGAGATTGCAGTGATCCATTTAAAGGGAATGTTATTGGAGAGGAAAATGGTAGTGTTATCCCATTTTAAAGTATGTATTGGAGGAAGACTGTGCGTGTTATCCCTGTAAAGGTAGTTATGGAGGAGGGACTGTGACAGTGATCCATTTTAAAGGGTGCTATTGGAGAAGACTGTTGCAGTGTTATCCATAAAGGGATCCATTGGAGGAGGGACTGTGCAGTGTTACCTTTAAAGGGCTGTTATTGGGGAGACTGTGCAGTGTTATCCATTTAAGGGATTTTATTGGGGAAGCTGTGCAGGGTATCCATTTAAGGGTGCTATTGGAGGAAGAAGGCAGTTACCATTTAAAAGGGCTGCTATTGGAGAAGACTGGCAGTGTTATCCATTATAAGGGATGCTAGTGGAGAAGACTGTGCCAGTGTTATCCATTTAAGGGAATGCTATTGGAGAAGACTGATGCGTGTGATCCATTTAAAGGGGCGGCTATTGGAGAAGACGTGCAGTATCCATTTAAAGGGATGCTATGGAGAGAATGTGCAGTGTGATCATTTAAAAGGAGCTAGTGGAGGCGAATGTGCAGTGTATCCATTAAAGGGATGCTATGTGGAGGAGTACTGTTGCAGTGTTATCCATTCAGGGATGCTATGGGAAGATGGCGTGTATCCATTAAAGGGATGCGAGGGGAGAAGACTTGTGCAGTGGTATATTAAAGGGAGCTATTGGAGGAAGACTGCAGTGTATCCATTTAAAGGGATGCATGGAGAAGATGTGCAGTGTTATCCATTTAAAGGGATGTATTGGCGGAGACTGGCGTGTTATCAATTAAAGGGATGTTATTGGAGGAGACCTGTGCATTCGTTTCCATTTAAAGGGATTGTTATGATTGGTGGAGGCACTGTGCAGTGTTTATCATTAACAGGGATGCTATGGAGAAGACTGGCAGTGTATCCATTTAAGGATGCTAGTGGAGAAGACATGTGCAGTGTATCCATTTAAAGGATGTATTGGAGAGACTGTTGCAGTGTTATCATTAAAGTTTTTTTTTTTTTTTGGAGGTATTGGAAGAAGACTGTGGCAGAGTGTTCTCATTTAAAGGGAGTTATGGGAGGAGACTGCAGTGTTATCCATTTAAGGGATGTATTGGAGGAGACGCGAGACTGTGCAGGTTATCCATTTAAGGGGATTTGTTAAGGAGGAGAATGTGCAGTGTTATCCATTTAAGGAGGCTATTGGAGAAGACTGTGCAGGTATCCATTTAAAGGGATGCTTTTATTGGAGAAGACTGCGTGTGTTATCCATTTTAAAGGGATGTATTGGAGGAGACTGCAGTGTTACCATTTAAAGGGATGTTATGGAGGGGACGTGCATAGTGTTATCCATGTAAAGGGATGTTTAATGGAGGAGACGCCCCAGTCGTTCAGTGGTCTCCATTAAAGGGGTGTTAATGGAGGAGACTTGTCAGTGTATCCATTTAAAGGGATTGTTTGTTAATGGAGGAGACTGGCAGTTTTATACATTTAAAGGGATGTTAATGGAGGAGATCTGTGCAGTGTTATCAATTTAAGGGATGCTATGGAGGAGACTGTGCAGTGTACCATTTAAAGGGATTGCTATTGGAGGAGGGACTGGCAGTCGTTATCCATTAAAGGGAGCCTTGAGGATGACTGTGCGTGTGATCCCTTTAAAGGGATGTATTGGAGGAGGACGGGCCCCCAGTGTTGGTTATGCATTAAAGGGATGCTATTGGAGGAGGGCCTGTGCAGGATCATTTAAGGGATGCTATGGAGGAGAATTGTGCCGTGTTATCCATTTAAAGGGCATGCTATTGGAGGAGATGTTGCAGTGTTATCCATTTAAAGGGATGCTTATTGGAGGAGACTGTGCAGTGTTATCCTTTTTTAAAGGGATGATTGGCGGAGACTGGCAGTGTATCATTTAAAGGATGCTATTGGAGGAGGACTGTGCAGTAGTGTTATCCATTTAAAGGATCTAGTGAGGAGACTGTGCAGTGTTATCCATTTAAAGGGAATGCTATTGGAGGAGGGACTGTGTTCAGTGTTATCCATTTAAAGGGATGCTATTGGAGGAAGATGTGCAGTGTTATCCATTTAAAGGGATGCCTATTGGAGGGAGACTTGTGTCAGTGTTACTCATTAAAGGGATGCTATTGGAGGGACAGGGGGACTGTGCCGTGTTATCCATTTAAAGGGATGTATTGGCGGAGCCTTGCAGTGTTATCCATTTTTAAAGGGATGCTATTGGAGGGATGTCAGTGTTATCCATTTAAAGGGATGTTATGGAGGCGACTGGCACAGTGTTATCCATTTAAAGGGATGTCAAGGAGGAGACTGGCAGAGTGTTATCCATTTAAAGGGAGTTTACGGAGGAGACTGTCGTGTATCCATTAAAGGGGATGTTAATGGAGGGAGACTGTGCAGCGTTATCATTTTTTAAAGAGGTCTGCAGAATGTATAACCAGTCCTGTGAAATAGGAATAGAAAAGGTTTTAGAAAAACAAGCTGTTGGAAATAACAGGCAAGGAAATAAGGCAGTTGTTAGTTGGCTGTGAAGACAATGTGCCAGTCAGCCAGATACGTAGCTACGCAGAGATGAGTCTCTAGTAGAAGGGAGTGTGCATGAATATCCACAGACAAGTCATGGGAAAAATTCAAATTTGTTTAGTAAATTAATGCTGAAAATATTAACTCTGTGAGTATGACTGAAGTGGTTCTTTAACAGATAGGGAAGGGGGACAAGTAAATCGGTGGAGGGTATGGTGGTATGATGAGCAGAGGAAAAGAAAAATGTGATTGAGTGAGGCAAACCTGGGATTCCTTAGTGAATCTAAAATGTTGGTGCAGGTGAAACAAACAGAACAACTCATGGATGAGGAGGGATACAGCGATGGCTATGGGTACACGTTGAGGGTACAGCGCACCGCGGATATGGGTACAGCTGAGGGTACAGCGGATGGCTATGGGTGACAGCGATGGCTGAGGGTACAGCCGCGGGTTACAGCGATGGTATGGGTACAGCTGAGGGTTTAACAGAGACTTGCTGTGGGGTACAGCTGAGGGTTTAAACAGCGATATTAATGACCAAGCTTGGGCACCAGGATAGTTAAGGACAAAGCCGACTTGCTTACTTATAGAGTAATAACACAGGTTTGATATCTAGCAGTTATGGATAATTGGTTAGATAACCTGTGTTTGCCCTGGGTCAAAGAACATTAGGTGGCAGGGGCAGTTGGTGACATGGAAGAGACAGTGCGATAATACTGTAATATTTCTGAGGAAATATTAAATCTGCATGTGAGAAGTAGTTAAATATGTTACATAAGTTGATAAGGAGACCGGCGCCAGACATGTTCAGGTCTATAAGAATTAATGTGGAAAAATCCACATAACCATAGCGGATTCCCTTAAGAGGGGGGTATGAATTAAAGGAGACACCATAGTTAAAGCATCAAAGTGTGATCTGAACCTGTTAGATACGATCCACAATGGAAATAACTATTGTTATTGTCAGTTATCCTGTGTGACTTTTTTTTCCCTCCACAGTTTTGTTTTTGATCAATGTAAATATCTGAAAATTTTGTCTGAATAATTAAGATATTGATATGTGAAGCAAAGTTAAAGGGATTTTATAGAGGGGTTAAGACAAGGTTTAAAGATTCGCAGTGGGACTCCTGGGAACGGAGGCCATGCAGGATGTGGGGATAGGTCAGCGGTGGGGAAAAGATGCAAGCAAGGATGGTGGTTTAGGGTCAAGAGTTCAGGGTAGGGGAGGGGGCGAGCTAAGGTTTTATAAGGCTACTACCGGAAGGGGTGGGGGCAAGTAGGTAAGAAAGAGACAGACAGCAGTGACAGTCACCATGTGCATCAGAGGAAACATGTTGCACTGTTGAGGAAAGACGGTGCAAGCAAGAGAGAGACTGGCTGATAGATATATATAGTGAAGCCAAGGGGGCATGGTGAGATGTATCTGGTATTAGAGTATGGTTAAAAATGATTATGGAAGGTGCTCATCCATCAAAAAATTATCAAGACATAGAAAGAAGAGAGGATAGTGATGGATAAAAGAGAGGCCACCACTCCTATAAACAAAAATTAAAAGCTCCTTTATTGACATATGTGGACTAAATGGTACATATATAAGGTATAAGGACAACCAAAACCATTAAAAACACATCCCCTATAGAGTAACATGTAAAGTAACTGGATATAGCAAAAATAAATCTCATAGACTAGTTAACAAAATTACCGTATAGTGTACCTAAGCATGCTTATATATTGAGGTATAATCCAGATGTAATTGCTCTATAATATATAGCTCGCAGTGTCCTGGTAACATCATATGATAATAGAGGTTTTACATATCAAGCAAAACAGTATATCAGCTATTCTACATAGGTAAATGACCTTAAGCTATCATAGTCATGGCTATGGTGAATGCATTTAGTAAACATCTTAAGGATCGTATCCAGATATTACATAAAGATGCATATTAAAGGTAACCCAGATAGCTAAGGGCAGATCATACATGCACCTCAGAACAGTAGCAATAAAAAAGGAGCGATACTACACAGTATAAAGTAATATTCGGGACTCGTTGGGCTAAATAAAGGACTGGACGCGTTCGTCTTGGAAGGAGCTGCTGACGAAGTCTCCTACCAGAGACGAAACGCGTCCAGTCCTTTTTAATTGGCTCCAAAGAGTACCCGGAATTAGACGTGATGGACTGGGGTAGATCGCTCTTTGTAGTGCTATGTTTATGAGGTTCATGTATGATCTGCCACTTAGTATTATGGGTACATTTCAATATGGCTATCTGTAGTAATAAGTCT
Source organism: Hymenochirus boettgeri (assembly GCA_019447015.1). NCBI lineage: Eukaryota > Metazoa > Chordata > Amphibia > Anura > Pipidae > Hymenochirus > Hymenochirus boettgeri. Next base: position 120,883,342 of record CM033474.1, read on the forward strand.
GAACGAACCATTAGATATTTACTAAATGCATTCACATAAGCCATGACTATGATATGCTTTATGTCATTAACTATGTAGATAGCTTATATATGTTGCTGATATGATACACCTATGATTCATATGATAGTTCCCAGGACCTGCTATGACTATTACATTTATAGCGCAATATATAAAATCGGGGATATTCCTTCAATATAAGCAGGGGAATTAGTACCAATACCGGTATATAATTGGTAACTAGTATATGGATTATTTGATATAATCAGTTACTCATGTTACTCTCTATGGGAGGTGTTTTTAATGTTTTTGGTGTGTCCTTATACTTATAATGTATCCATGATTCCCACATATGTTCAATAAGGAGTTTTATATTTTGTTAGTATGGAGTGTGCCCCACACACACACCATACACTAACCAGACATGCACACATGACAATTCACACACACACACCATACACTAACCAGACATGCACACATGACAATTCACACACACACTGTGTCTCTCTATCCAACTCTCTGATCTCTATCTCTGTCTGTCTATTTATCACTATCGGGCTGTGTGTCTATGTTTGTGGTTGTCTATCTGTATCTTTTTGGCAATCTCTATAAGTACATAGTGGGTGTGGCCTACTTGGGCGGAGAAAGGGCGAGGCCTAAAATGCACACATGACAATTCACACACGCCATACACTAATCAGACATGCACACATGACAATTCACACACACCATTCTGACACACACCAAACACTAATCAGACATGCACACATGACAATTCACACACACACACCATACAATAATCAGACATGCACACATGAGAATTCACACACATGCCATACAATAATCAGACATGCACACATGACAATTCACACACACCATACACTAACCAGACATGCACACATGACAATTCACACACACACCATACACTAACTAGACATGCACACATGACAATTCACACACGCAAATGCATTCACACACCATTCGGACACACACCATACACTAATCAGACATGCACACATGAAAACTCACACACACGCCATACACTAATCAGACATGCACACATGACAATTCACACACACCACTCTGACACACACCATACACTAATCAGACATGCACACATTACAAAGGGAATAGTGATCATGATTATAGTGTTCTGTAAATAGGGAAATAGTGACCCGACTATAGTGTCATGTTAATATAGGGAACAGTGACAATGATATAGTGTGTCTCATTTAATATAGGGAATAGCGACCATGACATTTAGTTTTCATTTTTACTATCGGAATAGGGACCATGATATAGTGTATTTAATTATAGGGAAATAGTGACCATGATACGAGTGTCATTTTAAGATAGGGGAACAGTGACCATGGGACATTAGTGTCATTAATAGTAGGGAATAGTTGATCATTATATAGTGGTCATTCAAGTAGGAAGAGTGATATGATATCGTGTCATTTAATATAGGGAATAGTGAAAAAACCCCAGATATAGTTGTCATTTAATATAGGGAATAGTGACGGATTAGATATAGTGTCATTTAATATAGGGATAGTGACCGTGATATAGTGTCATTTAAGTATAGGGAATAGTGCCAGTGACATGTAGTGGGTGTCATTTAATAGGAGGGAGCTAGTGATCATGAGGGGTAGTAGGGTGTCATGTTAAGTATGAGGGGGTGAATAGTGGGACGCATGACATAGTGGTGTCAGTTTTAAGTCGGTGGGGATGGATAGGTGATCAGTGATATGGGGGGGTGTCATTTAATAGTAGGGGGCAGGTATGATCATGATATATGGCCATTTAATATGAGGGAATGTAGGCGGAGATCATGGATTAGTAGTTGGGGTAATTTATATTAGGTGGAGATAGGCTACAATTGATATGTGGGTCCATGTTAAGTATAGGGAGATAGGGCGGATCATGAGGGTATAGGTATGTAAGTAGAGGGGGGGAGTTAGCGGGTTGCATGGAATTGAGTGTTCATTTAATATAGGGGGAAGTGGGGGACTTTAGGGTAATCATGTAGGGGTGTATAGGGATCTATTGAATGAGTAGGGGGATAGTGACCATGATATGAGGTGTGCAGTGATAGTAGGGACTAGTGACCGAGGTGATAGGTGCGTGTCATTTATAAGGGAATAGTGACCATGATATATAGTGCATTAATTAAAGGGAATAGGGATCATGATATAGGTCATTTACATATAGGGATAGGGACCATGATATTTTTAAAAAAAGTGTCATTAAGATAGGGAATAGTGATCTGAGGGAGGGGGGTGTATGTAGGGGGTGTCAGTTTTGAAGTAGTTGGGGAATAGTGATTCAGTGGAGTGGTTATAGTGGTCAGTGTGTTGGAGATATAGCGGGGAATAGGTGGGAGCCGATTGAGGGTATTGGGGGCTGTGGAGGGTGGTCATGTAGCTAGTAGGGAATAGTGACCAGTTGATAAAATGTCATGAATTATGGGAAAGTAGGGCGAGTTGTAATGATTGGATAGTGTGTCAGTTGTAGAGGTTGGGGGTTGTGTTTTTTTGGGGGTGGATAGGGAATAGTGCCATGAATAAGTCATTTATATAGGAAGAGTGACCATGATATAGTTCATTTAATATAGGGAATAGTGACCATGGTATAGGTTCATTTAATTTATAGGGAAATAGTGATCATGATATAGTGTCATTTAACTATAGGGAATAGTGACCATGATTATAGTGATTTTAATATAGGGAAACAGTGACCATGATCTAGTGTTCATTTAATATAGGGAATAGCGACTCCATGACATAGTGTCATTTAATATAGGGAATAGTGATCATGGATATAGTGTTCAGTAATATAGGAATAGTTGACCTATGACTAGTGTCATTATATAGGGAATAGTGAATAATGAGATAGGGTCATTTAATATGAGGGGTAGATAGGTGATCAGGTGATAAAGGGGTATATTTAAATGAAGGGGGAAGAGGGGGGACGCAGGTGGAGGGGGGGGGTTTATTTGTAGGGGTCATTTGACGTCTAGGGTTATAGGGAAATCGCGATCATGATATTATTGTCATTTAATATAGGAATAATTAGTATCAGGATATAGTGTTATTTAATATAGGGAATAGTGACCATGACTATCGTGTCATGTGATATTATGGAAAGGGAGCAGATGATTGATAGGTGTCAGTTTGAAGGTTCTAGGGAATTAGTGACTCATGAGGGTAGTGAGTGTAATTTAATAAAGGAATAAGGATCATGTATAGTGTCATGTTAATAATAGGGAATAGTGACCATGAATATAGTGTCATTTATATAGGGAATAGTGACCAGGAATATAGTGTCATTTAATCTAGGAATAGAGACCATGAATAGTGTCATTTTTAAATAGGGAATATTGACCATGATAGATTTGTCATTTAATATCGGGAACATGTGACCATGATATAGGTCTTTATATAGGAATAGTGACCATGATATGTGTCATTAATATAGGGAATAGTGACCATGATATAGTTCATTTAATATAGGGAATAGAGACCATTGATTATTAGTGTCCATTTAATATAGGAATAGTGGACCATGATATAATGTGTCATTTAAGTATAGGGAAAGTGACCATGATATAGTGTCATTTAATATAGGAAGAGTGACCAGTGATGTATAGTGTAATTAATGTGAAAGGGGGGGAGGATTAGTGAGCAGATGATGGATTGAGTGTGGTCATGTTGTTAATGATAGGGGAGATGTAGTGGGAGCCATGATTATGGTGTGCATATGAAGTATGGAGGGATATATATCATTTAATTATGAGGGGAATATGGTGACCGAGGATGTTAGTAGTGTCATTGTTGAGATTTATAGGGAATGGTGACCATGATAGTGGGGGTTGGTCGATGTTAATATGAGGGAAAACATGGACCATGACGATTAGTGGTGCATTTAATATAGGGATGTGACCATGATTATAGTGTCATGTAATATAGGGAATAGTGACCATGATATGTTGTCATTTAATATAGGGAATAGTGGAGACCAGTGAGTTGTATGAGTGGCGATTTAATATAGGAAAGTTGGGGACCATGAGGTTAGGTAGGTGGCATTTCAGTGTTATAGGGACTAGGTGACCGTGGGGATGATTTTATAGGTTTTCATTTTAATATAGGGAAATAGTGGACCATGATAGGTAGTGTCATTTAGGAGTATAGGGAGGGATAGGTGACCTATGGAGGTTTTTATGTAGTGTAATTGTGGAATAGGGAAGAGGTGACAACATGAGTGATAGTGTCATTGACTAGGGTAGGAATAGGTGACCATGGGAGATAGTGTTTCATTACGAGTGATGTAGGGAAAGAGAGACCATGTGGAGTATTTGAGTGTCAGTGTAGATTATAGGGGAATTAGGGTGTGTGACCAGTGGAGTATTAGGTGTAGGATGTTGTAATAGTGTGGGAACAGTGGACCCTGAGTATAGTGTCAATTTAATATAGGAAATCGTGACCATGTGATATAGTGTCCATTTAATACAGGGAATAGTGATAATGGGCTATAGGTCATTAATATAGGGAAATAGTGACCCATGATATGTAATGTCAATATATAGGGAAATAGTTGATCAGGATATAGGTATCATTTAATATATGGGAATAGTGACCATGATATAGTGTCATTTAATATAGGGAATAGTGATACATGATATAGTGTCATTTAAATATAGGGAATTAGTGACCATAATTATAGGGTTCATTTAATATAGGGAATAGTGCACAATGATATAGTGTCATTTAATTATAGGGAATAGGTGGACCATGATATAGTGCATTTAAATATAGGAAATAGTGACCATGATATAGGGTCATTTAATATAGGGCATAGTGGACCATGATATAGTGTCGTTAATATAGGGAATTTAGTGACCATGTTATAGTGTCATTAATATAGGGAAAGCGACCATGTATAGTTGTCATTTAATATAGGGAATAGTGATCGTGCTATGGTCAGTTAATATAGGGAACAGTGATCATGATATAGTGTCATTTAATCATAGGGAATAGTGCCCAGGATATAGTGTCATTAATATAGGGAATAGGGACCATGATATAGGTATATAATATAGGGAATAGTGATCAGGATATGTGTCATTTAAATATAGGTTGCAAAAAACTAAAGTGCCAGTGGTTAACAAAACTTGAACTGTGAGGAAGCTAAGTTTTGCTTTAAAGGAATCGCTCATGCTTATAGTAGACTGGGTGGGAAAACTGTTTCTAGTAAGAACTTTTGAGCAGTGTGGACCACTTTGTAAAGGGATATTAAACTATAACATTTCTAACTCTGTACCTTTAGGGAACAAGTGTAGAAAAAGTAGGTCCTCTACTTGCCATAGTTGCAATAGTCCCGATTTACAGGGACAGTACCGGATTTTAGGTAGGCAGGTCTGCTATCCTAATGTCCTGGGAAAAGTCCCGAGACCTAGAGAAAAACCAGGATAAACTGCCGAATAAATTTGGGTTTTTTTCTGGAGTTCGATCCGCTCCGATCGTAACACAGTCAGGGAAAATGTTGCAGTCTGGAGTCATTGTCGGCAATACTCCTGCTCTGGCTGCCACTCTAATGTGTTGGAATGGGGATAGGGGGGGGGGGAGAAAACAGAAGGACTGCTGAGGTGCCGTGTCAGCGCCTGCTGCGCAAAATTGCTGAGCTCCTGTCGGGTGAAGTGAAGGCAGGAGGTGAGAGCCAGAGTCCAAGCAGACTGTCAATGTTAGTACAGTTGCGTTGAGCACAGTGTTGTTTTAGGTGCTGAGGTCATCGTTCATCACGATCTATGATATAGCATCTCGACAGCTTAGTTATCTGTATATATAATCTTATCAGTGCTGAATCTGGGATCTGTATCACTTAATATAGGTTAATCTTATCTATCTATCATCTGTATCTGATGGCTAGTCTATCGTTAGCGTATATCTTTCGTGTCTATTTCTGTATCTATACACTAGGTCGATCATCTGATCTAGTCTATCTATCTATCTATCTATCTAGTCTATTAGCTATTATCGGGTATATATATCGATCTATATATCTTATCTATTCATATCCTATCTATTCTATCTATCATCATCTATCGATCTAATCTATCATCTATCTATCTATCTATCTATCTATTATCTCTATCTATTCATCATCTGGAGTCTATCTGATCTAGTTCGATCGTATCATCAGATCTATTATTGTTATGCTACTATGGCTTCCTTATCGGAGTCAATGTCTGGGTACGAGTTCATTTCTTATTCTATCTTGAGGTCAATGGTATCTATGCTATCTATGCTATCATCAGTCGATCTGATCAATCTATCTATCATCTAAGTCTTATCTGTATGCATCTGATTCTATCGGTATGTTCTATCATCTTATCGTATCTATCATCAGGTCGTGATCTATGTCAGTCTATCTGATCTATCTATCACTGATCAGCGTATGCTGAGTCGGGCATTTATGATTCTATCTATTAGTCTATCTATCGATAGTATATCTGTGCTAGTCGTGGATCAGCTATCAGTGAGGTAGTTATCGATGCGTGATCGAGTCTAAGGCTATGTGTCTGATCTATGTTATTCGTATTCTATCTAGCGTATCTATTCATCATCCACGGCTATTATCTAGTCTCTACTATCGTAGTCGGTATCTGAGTTCTGTATCTGATTCGACTATCTAAAGCTATGTCCTGATCACGTGTATTGTACGCTTGAGTGCACCAGTTCTAGCATAGTTCGAGAGTATCTTAGTCTCTATGTCTAGCGTGATCTCTATCTATCGTAGTTCTCGTGGCTAGATCTTAGCAATATTGGGGGCGTCTATCTATCACTTCTATCTATCACTATCTATCTATCTATCTATCTATCTCTATCTATCTATCACTATCTATCGATCACTATTATCATCTATCTATATATTATCTATCTTCGATATCTGTCTATCTATCTATCTATTACTATCTATTATCTATCTATCTATCTTCGATCTATCATCTCTCTATCTATCTCTCTATTATCTATCTATCTATCTATCTATCATCTATTATCTATCTAATCTATCTATCATCTTTATATACTATATATCATCTATCTATCTTCATTCGTCTATTATCTATCATCTAGCCTTCATCTATCTCTCTATCTATCATCATCACATCTAGCGATCTAGACAATATCTATTATATCCTCGATCAATATCTATGTCTCTATCGATCTATCATATATATACTTATCTATCATCTATCATATCTAACTACTATCACTATTTTACCTACACTATCTACCTATCAACATCTATATCTATCTTAGCTATCATCTATCTAGCTATCTCTCGATCATCATCTATCTATCTATCGACATCGTCTACATCTATCTCTATATCTATCATTCTGTCATAATCTATTCTCTATCTATCATCTATCTATCTAGTCTCTCTATCGTATTCACGAGTAGATCTATGATATCGGTATCTATCGTATCTAGTCGTCCTATGCGATCTAGTCAGCTTCTATCTTATCTTCGTGATGGTAGGTCTTCTAAATCGATCCACATCTAACTACCTAAATCACTATTGAACTCTGTTCAGCTTGTAGGTCTTAGCGCTATCACCTCTATCTCTATCTAGCTATCTCGTATATAGCTATCTCTCTATCTATCAACTATTATCTATTCTATCAACGATCTAGCTATCATCATCTATCTATACGATCGAGCTACGCCCTCACTATCTACCTATCACTATCTATCTCTGTGCTAGTCTCGAATATATCTCTCATATACACTATCAATCTTATCACTATCTATCTCTATGATCTCTATCTATCTATCTATCACTATCGATCTATCACTATCTATCTCGAGCTATCTACCGTCATCTATCTATCTATCCATATCCCTATCTAACTCGATTTGTCCAATGATTGCTATGTTGATGTTATCAGGCGTAGTGGTACGTCTATCTATCGAACTATCTATCGTTGCTATCTTATCTATCTGATGCACGGTAGCTATCTTTGCGTTAGGTATTATCTATGTGGTGCGGTCTATCGTATATCGTATCACTCTGCGTTATGCGGTATGCATATCTCTGGCGTGTCAATCTGGGGGTCGTAGGCAACAAGTAATGTAGAAGGTGATGGGAGGTGGTTGTTGTTTGTTGTTAAATCTGGTGGAGTGGGGATCAGTAAGAGTGGGGTGGTGCGCGACGTTTATGGAAAGTGGGGCGTGGGTGGCGTAGAGAGGTTTGTGGCGGCACCTTTATTTCGAATGATTGTGTCCAGTGGAAATTTTGGATGGATTGTTGGCAACATGTGTTGACTGGCCATGGCCGGTAAGTGGCTGCATGTGAAAAAGGGAAGATGAAAAAATAAGAAAAAGGCTTTTGGTAAATGTTGAAATCAGGGGGAACAGTAAACAGTCGGATCAGGGAGGTGTACAAAAGCTGTAATAAAGAGTGCCAAGAAAGCAATTAAACTAGCTAAAATTAGACAATGAACTAAGGTATTGCCGAACAAAGCAAGTCAAACCAAAAGTCTTTTAAGTATATTAAATGAGTAAAGACTGAGAATGTGGGAGAATATTATTCTCCCTCTGTACAAGGCATGGTTAAGGCCTCATTTGGAATTATGTGGTGCAGTTTGCGAAATCCAAATATACAAAAGGGACATCTTGGAAATGGAACAGTTCAGAGAAGGGCAACTAAAATAATAAGGGGGAATGGGGAGGGGCGTTGATATGCAGGAAGATAGACAAGTTAGGACTGTTTACAATGGAGAAGCGACGCTTGCGTGAGGACATTATAAACCTTGATACAAATATATTAAGGGCCAAAACTCTCTGGGCATTGTTCACTAACTAGGTCAATCAGAGGACACGTGGACATCCTTTTTTTTTTTTAAGGTTGGAAGGAAAAGAGGTTAGGAAGGTTTCTACAGTGAGAATGGTGAAATTGAAATGAAACTGTGGGAGTGTCTTCCATCAGCAGAGTTGATAATGTGCATAAGTTCATTAAACAACTTTAAAAATGGCCTGGATACGTTTCTAAAACTAAAAAAATATTGAGAAATTATGGTATTAATACAGATACTGAGTTCGTTTGGTTACGGGATACTGTAACTATTGAGGAATACTGGATTACTACATATCTGTAGTCGTTTGGTACGGGGGATAGGGGATACTAGATAAATTGAGGAGAGTAGATGGTGATGATACACATAATGTCGGTCTGGTTGGTCGGGGATACTATATCATATTGAGAATAATGGTATACTATGGAGATATAGTATGAGAATTGTAACTGGGGGTGGTTAGGTTAAGTGTACATGTATGGATTGGTATGTTCTGGGTTGGGGTACGGGGAGGGGGTGGGAAGTAGCTATTATGTAGATAGGTTGGAGAGATTTACTGGGGTGATGTCATGTTAGCAGGGATAGCTGTAGGTTCTGGTTGGGGACGTGGGGGGGGGGGGGGGGGTAATACAGTAGTATAATATGAGCAGTTATGGTTTAATACAGTATATCGCTGACTATATTAATGATTGAAAAGTACGGTGTATTAAGTACACATATGGACGTGTAGGTTGTCGGGGTTGGTAGCGGGGGGTGTGGGGGTTACGTATGATAAGTGTATGTGACCGGGAAACTGATCAGAGTAAAGTATTGGCGCTTTATTAAGACATGGGTGGGGTGGGGGGGGGGTGATACATGTAGTTCGGGTTTGTGGGGTGTAGCGGCGTGGGTAGGGGTATACGTGGGTAGTGTGGCTTAGAGTATGGAGAATTCCGGGGTGAAAAGGCGTAGGAGTGTGTTCACCTTGCGCATTGAGATAGTCAGGTTATGTGGTGGGGGGGGACAGAGGTTTTCTAGTGAATGATGGGGTGGGGGAGCGGCCAGGATGGATTGTTACGTCTAAATCCGGATAGGATGATTGAGTGGGTTACAAATGCAGTCCAGCATGGGGGGGTTGGGTTAGGAGAAACTAATCGCTGGGTCTCTATAATTTAGCAGTAAGGTGGTGGGTGACAGGATTTGCTATACTATGGGGGTGCTGCGCAGGATGTATTGCGTGTTTGGGTTTACAGTCTGAGATCCTTATAGGATGATTGAGTGACAGATCCAGGTTCCAGCATGGAGGAGTAACAGTTCGTGGTGGGGGGGGGTAGGAAACTAGGATCATTTCTCGATAAGTTTGATGTCAAGTAAGTGGCGGGGTGGATAAGGAAGAGAGTTGGTCGTGTTAACTATGGGGGAGCTCCATATTGGCTGTTACAGTCTAATCCTATGGGAGTTGCTTGAGACAATCCAGTGCAGGTCATGGATGGGGGGGGTTGGGGGTGGGGTGGGGTGGGGGATAACAGGTTTGGGTTGGTAGGGAGGTGGGAACTAATCCTTGTCTCTTAGTAATTTGTATGCGGAGTAATGTGTGGAACAGATGTGCGTAGTACTAGTGGGGGGGCTGGGCAGGTAGTGGTGCTTTGGTTTAGCTAGTCTGTATATCGCTATGATGAGTGAAGTACCAATGTCACAGTCCAGCATGTGAGTGGGGGGTGGTGTGGGGGGGGGGAGGTGGTTTGGGGGGGTTGATAAGCAGGTGGGTTGGGGGTGGAGAGAACTAATCCTTTTTGCTTAGAGAGTTTGTGATCTAGTATCCGTAAGGTGGCGTGGACAGATTTGCATGTATACGTAGTGGGGATCTGGGTGGGGCAATAGTGGCTTGTGTACAGTTCGGTAATCCGTTAGTAGATGATTTGGAGCTACAATTCCCGCCAGCATGGGAGGGAGTAACAGTTGTGTTGGTGGTTTATTAGGACAGTAATGTGGGACAGGAGTTGTCCGAGTGGGTCCAGGTGGTCTCCTGACAGGGCGCGTGTTCCAGCAAGAGGGGTAGCAGAATCGAGATGTGGGAGGCGGGAGGCTGTCAGTGGTTAGGGGCAGGGGATAGTAGTTGGGGAGTTAGGTGGAGAGGCACCAGTGGGGGTGGGGGTGTTATGGGACACGCGAGTGGGGTGAGTTATGGGAGGATGTTTCAAGGGCGAGCAGAGGGACATGGTACAGAGTTAAGGGGTGTTGGTGTGGGGGGGGAGGGGTGTCCGTTGTATTCCACCCAGCTGTGATGAAACATGGGCGAGGAGAGTAATGAGTGGGTAGAGGACTGTGGGGGATTGTGGGGTGACAAGGTTCTCCATGAGAGGTCTGGGCTCCAGGATGTTTTCTCGCCCTTGGGGAGGAGTAGAGAGAGAGAACTGGTTACCATTGTGCTGGGAGTTTGTGCGATAAAGGGCAGTCATGGGTTCAATTTGGGTCGAGCGGAGCATACCACCAGTGGTGTAATCCTTGCTAGTGTAGACCATTGTCTTCAGTTCGGTTTGGCAGCGCGCAGGATCTCTGGAAGGGGCCGGCCGTCCAGATCCTCCCAAGCAGAGGGGTGTGGCTGTCACTCAAGGTACTTGGTGGGTGGGTTGGTGAGCCTACCTGTGTCCGTCTTGCTGTAGGCCCGAGATTGGTGGTGGGCTCGGAGCAGGTGGTGGAGGGAGGAATCAACCCATTGTGTATGCGTCCACTAGGAAGGAGGGGAGTGCAGAACCAGGAGATAGGTGGGGTGTGGTTGTATATAAAGTGGTAGCGAGGGATATGTATCGGCTGATTGAAGTTAACTGAGGTTTATTTAGCGGTGTCGAAGATGGGTAGACAAGTTATTACAAGGGTTATGGGACAAGTGTGTTAAGTTTGTCTCTGCTTGGAATGTGTGTAATCCCTTCCGCGTCTGCGGTGCTTCCGTCCGTGTTATATTTTCCTGGGCTTCGAGGGTGTTTCCCCGAGGTGAGGGCCATGGTATCGTGACCATGGTACCCAGGTCATCAGGATCAACAGTCTGCGCTATACAGGGACCGCGACACGTGCACAGTGCTTCGCTCCGCAACTGGATAACTTTGTCTGTCTCGTAGTTTGTCCCCGTATGATGGTCTCTGTCAGGGTGGAGGGGCGCCGTGGGTAACCCATTGCAGCAGAAAGCCATTTCGTCCTGGGTGATACAGATCGCGCCGCCACATTCGAGCGAGTGGCTTTCCTCCGCACGGCTGTGTATATGCGCTTGTCTCTCTGAGTGTTCCGCGTCGATATGGTCCTATGTCAGGTACCAGGTGTACCGCATCGACAGATGGTGATGAGCATCTCAGGGGTATTACAGGGATCAGCCGAGACACGTTCACAGCTGCTTCCTGAAGAACATTATAGCGTTGGGCGTTGATGTGGTACCCTGTGTCCATGTGTGCCGTACGCGTGTACAATCAGAGTCAGGAGGGGAGGGCGGATGGCGTCGCTGGTACAGACCCCGCGACTGCGACAATGGTTGTCCGCTCTAGCCTTGAGGTAGCCTTTGCGGCTGTCGTGTTATATCCGCATGATGGGGTGCCCTTCTGGGTACCCTGTGACGCATCAGCCAGGTGGGGCCGCTGAACACCATGAAGCATTAGATGGGGAAACACGTTTGTGCTGTCAGGGGGGTTTCGGGGTTTTGTGGGGCAACGGTCAGTGAGGATCATAAGATTCCGGAAGATAGGGGCGGGCGATTTCCACCCGTGTGTTAGTCGGGAAAATTCGCTCCCGCAGGCTAGGCCTGCTAAATTGTGGCATGTATATGAGAGGGGATGCTCCCGTTGTGTGGGGGGGGGAGAGGAGGGTCTGGATATGTTTCGGTGGAACAAGTAAGAGTGAGGTGGATTGTTTTGAAAGTTTTCTTCGCTGTTCCCCTTCGTGATGTAGCGCAGCGCGTGCTCATCTCTGGGGTAACTAGGTGTGACTACGGGTCGGTGGTACGTTTCATCGGGGTTCCGTCGGGCTTTGACGCGCAGCGGTGCGCTGCTAAGTGAGCAGCGGGGGTGCAGTGGCGTTAGCTTACCGAAGCTGATAGAAGGGAAGGGGGTAGCAGTGTCCATCGGTGCCTAGTTTATGTGTGCAGGAGCGGTGAGCTGGAGGGGAGAGTTAAGGGAGGAAGCCGTGTGACTGGTCCCGGGAGAGGGGAGGCGAGTGTGGCGCGGGATTTGTTATTTTCGGAAAGTAGTTTTATGGTCCGTGTTGTAGTTGTGTGCCAATCGATTTTGCCTAGCCGTATGTTTGTTCTATTGATTGGGTGAGTGATGTGGGCAGGTTGTTATTTTTGGGGGGGTGTGTGTGGGTGGTGCCTTTGGGTAGGGAAAAGCTGGGCGTTGGGGATAGGGGAAGTGGGTGTGTGCTGAGTTGGGGTGGCTGGGGAGTTTGAGTTGTGTGGTGTGTTTGTTGGGGTGCTGGGGGTGTGGCTGGCACAGTATAATTAGATGAATGAGGGATAGGATAGGAAGGTAGAGGAGTTGAGGTAGTTAGATCGGTAGATTAGATGAGATGAGATTAGAAGTATGTTAGAGGTGATGAAGGTATGATGGATAGATAGAGAGAGGTGATAGAAGGAGTGAGAGAGTAGGGTGTTGAGGTTAGATAGGATAGAGGTAGAGGTGGGAAGATTGGAGTGGATAGGCTAGTGGATAGGGATAGCGAGAGACCAGATAGATGATGTGCGTGGGAGTGGGTGGGGGGTGTTGAGGGTTAGGTGTGATAGAGAGATCAGTGGGAGTTAGAGTGTCGGTTAGGGATGTAGATTAGATACGATGGGAGGCGGATAGATTAGAAGATATGATAGATAGCGAGATGAGAGGTAGTGGGGTATATATAGAGTTAGATAGGATTAGCAGTTTGAGATAGAGTAGGGGGAGTCGAGTGTAGGATGAATAGGAGATTAGGATATGAGTAGAGAGAGTGATGAGTGGGGGCAGGAGTGGATAGATGAGATCGAGTTAGATAGATAGGCAGTGAGGATGGAGGGATTAAGAGAGCAAGGAGATAGATAGATAAGGAGGTTAGATAGGAGTAGGATAAGATGAGAAGTAGCAGACGAGATAGATATGGCAGGAGAGAGATGGAGAGTAGGGATTAGATGAGGCAGAGGAGGAGATAGAGAGGATGATGCAGAAGATAGGAGAAGGTGATTATAGATAGGGAGTATGAGTAGCGGAGGAGATTAGGATGGTATGAGTAGCCTAGCGATGAGGAGAGGTAGAGTAGATAGGGGCAGAGAGTGATGGATAGATAGCAGGAGAGAGCGTAGAGGTAGGATAGCTCGAGATAGGATATATAGGCGAGTAGTCGGGGATGAGATAGGATAGGATAGAGAGATTATAGATAGGATAGCAGATGAGGTGTGGATGATTATGAGGTAGATAGCAGGAGAGAGTGGATAGATGTAGAGTGAGATGAGGATGAATCAGTGTGATATAGGAAGGATGAGGAGGGTAGAGTAGGATAGGATGCTGAGCAGGAGGATGGGAGTATGGGAGAGATAGATAGCAGGGGAGTGAGGGGGATGAGAGAAGGGATGTAGGCAGGAGGAGTGAGATAGATAGATGGAGAGAGCAGAGATAGATGTGATAGCAGAGAGGATAGAGGTAGACAGGGATTGATAATAGAGTAGAGGATTAGATAAAGTATCAGAGGTAGAAGATAGATTAGGATAGGAGGTAGATAGAGTAGAGTAGATGAGAAGAAGATAGACGGAGAGAGAGGTAGGAGGTAGATGAGAATGATCAGAGATAGGAGTGGATGGTATGGGAGTGCTGAGTGCAGGGAGAGGAAATGATGTAGCAGAGATGAGTAGATATGTATAGAGTAGCAGAGAGATAGGATAGAGAGAGTTAGCAGGTAAGTATGAGTGGATGTAGGGCTGAGGATGTATAGATTGTGAGCTTAGGGGATTAGAGTAGGAATATCACGGGAGGAGATAGAGAGGATAGATAGCAGGAGAGATATGATAGATAGATAGAGGGAGGGATAGCAGAGAGTTGAGTAGTCGAGGGAGGAGGGGAGTGGCTGTATAGAAGGATTGGGGATGTGAGGCGAGAGGGAGATGTGAGATAGATAGCAGGGGAGGATAGATGAGTATAGGGTGGGGGGGGGCGAGATATTAGATAGATAGATATTGGGGATAGCAGAGGATATGGATATGATTGATTTAGGATGAGATAGGATCGCTAGAGACATGAGTCAGAGATAATGACAGTAGTGGGGATTAGAAAGCTATAGAGAGAGTGAGCAGAGAGAGGGACAGGAGAGCTAGAGATGTAGATGGTCGATTAGCAGAGTGGATATAGTAGATTAGATTAGATAGATGAAATTTATCAGATGATTAGAGAGAGGGGAGAGGGGGGAGGAGGATAGCGAGAGAGAAAAGATGGAGAGATAGATAGAGAGAGTCAGATTAGAGGTAGATAGGATAGGTATGGAGGCAGGAGAGGGTATAGGATAGGTCAGAGGGTGAGAGAGATAGATAGATAGATTAGGAGTGAGGCAGAGTGTAGATAGATGAGATAAGCAGAGTGTGAGTGGAATTGTTAGGGAGTAGGGGTACAGAGGTAGTGGTGTAGATTAGATAGGCCGAGAGAGCTAGATAGATGAGAGTTAGGATGAGGAAGACGGAGAGATCAATAGATAGCAGGATAGCTAGATAGCGAGCATAGATAGCCGAGAGGATAGATAGCCAGAGAGAGAGAGATGGGAGAGTGAGGGGGATGTACAGAGAGGGTTAGATGAGGCGAGGAGGATATTAGATTAGGTGAGGCAGAGGAGGAGATGTAGGATAGATAGGATAGATAGCCAGGGAGGCGGAGATAGATAGATAGATAGGTAGATAGGATAGAGTGATGGGATGTAGCGAGAGATTAGATAGGGACAGGAGTCTAGGATATGATATGCTAGGAGTGGAGGCAGATGATGCTAGCAGAGAGATGGGGAGATGGGGTATAGCAGGGAGAGAGAAAGGTGAGGGGTGAGCAGGAGGGAGAGTTAGATGAGATATGGCGGAGGAGTGGATAGATAGAGGTTAGCTTTTTTTTTTGGTGTTGGGGGGGGTGGGGGAATTAGATAGATAGATTAGATAGTCAGATATGAGGTCGGGTATATAGAGTACATATCAGAGATAGAGTAGATGATAGATAGAAGAGATCGATAGATAGGAAGCAGAGGAGAGACAGATCGCAGGAGAGAGATAGATAGATTAGATAGATAAATATCAGAGATAGGGAGGGAGTATAGATAGCGAGTGAGGAGAGAATAGAGTAGGCAGGGAGGGGGATAGAGGGGGTAGAGTAGGGCAGGAGGATTAGATAGGAGATGATAGGCTCGAGGAGAGTGAGGAGAGGCAGGATGTGGTGAGCAGAGGTATAGATAGAGGTAGATAGATTGAGATGTAGATAGATAAATTATAAGAGAGGTAGAGAGGATGAGATTAGTCAGAGAGGAGGGGGGTGGTGGGATAGATATTGATAGAAGAGGCCAGGATAGGAGGAGCGAGGATGAGTGAGGATAGATAGCAGGAGGATGAGAGTAGCAAGAGTGTATAGATAGATTAGCTGAGAGTGGGAGTAGGATGAGCGAGATTTGGGTGGGGTATAGATAGGATGGGATATGCGAGGCAGAGGGGATAGTGAGTAGGGGATAGGATAACATATGCAGAGATAGGAGTACGAGAGGGATGAGAAGATGGAGTAGGATTATGATAGCAGGAGGGAGGACGCGAGTAGGCAGTAAGAGGCGATAGATAGATAGATAGAAGATAGCAGATAGAAGAGATAGATAGATGGTGACAGATAGAAGAGATAAATAAGACAGATAGAAGATAGCAGAGTAGCTAAATAGCGAGAGAGATAATAGACAGAAAGGAAAGATAGAGAGCAGAGATAGATAGATAGATCGATAGATCTAGGATAGATAGAGGATGAGTAGATGATAAATAGATAGATAGATAGCCCAGAGATAGTAGATTAGATAGATAAGCAGAGATAGAAGATTAGATAATAGCAGCGATAGATAGATAGCAGACGGAATAGATAGATCGCAGAGGAGGAAAGATAGCAGAGATAGGATTAGATAGGAATAGGGTAGCAGAGGATAGAGTAGGATTAGCAGAGGATAGATATGATAGGGATAGAGAGGTAGCCGAGCTAGGATAGGTAGGGCTTAGGCAGGAGGGGTTAGAGTAGGATGGATAGATAGCAGAGCTAGATATGGATAGGGATATGATATTGATAGCAGTCGGATAGATGTGTAGAGTAGAAGGGGAGGCGAGTAGATAGGAGTAGGATTGAGGCAGAGATAGATAGTATTAGGAGGAGGCTAGATAGAGTGAGATAGAGAGGGGGGGATGGAGAGATAGAGTAGGGATGGGGAGCAGATAGGAAGAGATGTGGGTGTGGGGTAAATGTGTAATAAGAGTAGATAGGATAAGGCAGAGATAGATAAATAGGGCAGAGATAGAGAGATAGAAGAAGAGGAGAAGAGTAGATGCAGGAGATAGTTAGCGAGAGAGCTAGAAGATTAGGGAAGGAGGAGGAGAGATAGGAGGAGTAGGCAGAGTGTATAATAGAGTTTTAGTTATATGGATAATAGGATAGAGTAGATAGTCAGAGATAGTAGTAGGTCAGAGGGGATTATGTGCTAGCAGAGATAGGAGGATAGCAGGAGATAGATAGCTAGACAGGAGAGAGAGGGGGTTGGGGGGGTTGGGGTATACGATATAGTATATGAGTAGACAGATGAGCAAGAGGGTATGAGGACAGGGAGTTAGCAGGAATAGAGCAGGATAGCAGGATGGATAGACAGCTGCGAGAGGATTAATAGATAGAGCAGGGGGGATAGATGAGGTAGCATGAGTATGTTGTAGCAGGTATAGAGAGAAATATATAGACAGGATAGAGGAGATGATGAGGAGTAGAAATAATCGTAATATCATTTATGGAGTAATCCGGGGTATTAGGTATGAGTGAATATGAGTATAATCTAGGGGGGGAGAATAGTGTAGGGGGGGCGTGCGCTTGCTGGAAATGAGTTCAGGGAGGCAGGGCTACAACTTCTTTTGGCAAACATCTTTTTATTCTACAGAGTAATGGGTTAGGCTTTCTAATGTAATGGGGGTGTGTAGCCAGTGTGCGGGTGGATCACAAACATAGTTTTTAGGTTTATAAAAATGAGAAGCATAAATAACCAGTTTTTCAAAAAACAAAAATTATGAATGTGCCACGCCCACGTGATAAGGACACGCCAAACATGCCAAAGACACCACCCACACGTGTGAAGCCACGCCCACTTTCCCCGCGCGCCGCTCAATCTAGGGGCGGCATTCAAAAGTTGTTCAGGTGCCAAAAACCCTAGGGACACCCCTGCCCATCCAGAACCACTCCTATACAGACCCCACTCACATGCTTCCTCCCACCTTACCTTTCTCTATAGTGTCCCACAGATGTCCATTGGTCCGTACCCTGTACCCATCACAGAACATCTCCTAGACCAGACCCCCACTCACACTGCTTCCTCCCTTAGACCTTTCTCTCTAGTGTCACGCATATGTTCGCCTGGTTCCGGTGGACTGTAGGTCCGCATCCCTCACTCGACACTGCTTTCGCTTCCACGCCCGTTATACCTTTGTCGCTCTGAGTGTCCTCAGGTATGTCTGCCTGTTCCGGTACCATGGTATCCCAGTAGTCAGAACGCGATCTCCTATACATGAAACCCACCTCACCTGCATTCCTTCCGCACCTGATACCTTCTTCCAGGTGTCCAGGATGTCGCTGCGTGTGTCCGAACCCCTGTACGGGGGTGGGGTTTGGTGTTGGTGCATCAGCGAGAAGAGTGCGGTGCTGGCGAGGAGCAGACCCCTCGACTTGCAACGTCTGCTTCTGCTCCCATACTTATATCGCTTTCGGGCTGCTTAGTGTCCCCACAGTCCCTGTCCGTACCTTACCCATCACAGAACCACATCCTATACAGGACCCCCAATCACACTGCTTCTCCACAGTATACACTTTCTCTCTAGTGTCCCCCATATGTCCCTGTCCGTACACTGTACCCACACAGAACCATCTCCTGTCAGACCCCCACTCACCAATGCTTTGCCGCCACCTTATACCTTCTCTATTAGTGTCCCAATGATCGTCCCGTCGTACCCTTGTTACCCATTTCACCAGAACCATCTTCCTATACAGACCACCCACCTCACCAACTGCTTCCTCCCACCTTATACCTTTGCTCTCTAGTGTCCCCATAGTCCTTGTCCGTAATCCCTGTACCATCACAGAACCATTCTCCTGTTACACAGACCCCACCACTTCACACTGCTTCTTCCACCGTAACCTTTTTCTCGTGGCTCCCGGCCTCTGGAATTTCTATTCTCTCTCTCTACATCAGAAATCCCGGTGTATAGGTAGCGAAGGTTTTAAGATGGCAAACTCTTCAATGCAGGTAGGTCTCTTAAGCACAGTATAGGACGGTTTGTGGACCCACTGCACCAGGTATTCTGTAGCGAGTTCACCCTTTTCCCAGCATCGGTATGTACTCCACGTCATTGATAGTAATGGGGGGTAGCATTAGTAGAGCTAGAGAGTAGTGAGGTAAGGACCCTGACTGTGTTTAATGGGTCTACCAAGAACTAGTGATTCTATGTTAATGTATGAGGGGAATGAGGGGTGGTGTGATGGTCTAGTGTGGTTTGTAAGTTCAATGTGGTCCAACTTGCCTCTAGTAACACTTTGTAGAAGAGTTTGGAGGGTATTGTTTTGAGCATGGGCACTTATATGAAGATTAGTCATACATGGTTGTGTTTGTGCAGACAAGGGTTATACTATAATTTACACAGTCATAGATATTACACAATATTAATGGTGTTGTATCTAGTACATGCAGCACTCAGAGTGCAGCAAAGGTGTACTGTGAGCGTTAGTATTCCAGCAGGAGTACCATGTGTTATACAAGTATGGATTAATAGATTGGTCAGGTGCGGGAGGGGTTGGTATGTGTGTTGGGATGTAGGCGGGCGGGTTGTTAGGACCATTTAGGTCAGTGGGAGGCGTAGTAACTCCTGATTGGTTACGGAGATTACTAAACATGACATCTCAGCTAGAGGTTACGGAACCGTTATAGATGTTGTCGCATATGTGGTCTGTTAGGTTTTTTGTGAACTGAATCAATTGACGGGGTTAGGTGTCATGGAGACTTTAGTGTGGTGTGGGGGGGTGGTTCCTGAACAGACCTAGAATGCGAGGTAGAGTGTTAGGAGTCGTAGAATGTTGGGAGTATCAGGAACAGCGTTACAGAAAGAGAGGTCGAGGGGTCTAGACGACATCTTTGGGTAGTGGGTGGATCCACGCCTCCACCAGGGTGTGTGTATTGAGGGCAGCTTTTTATTTGAAAACAGTTAAAAAAAATCACTTATGTTCTTTAATTAATAGAATAGACTGTAAATAAAGGAATAACTGTGATCTTTGTATCTGTGCTGTAATTGTGTGTATTGGATGGTGGCATCAAGAAGTGAACTTAGAATGTTCTCTGTGCCATTGAGGATGTTCCAGAGGGAGCGTTTATACTTGTTTGGAGAGTAGCCCCCCACATGGGACCTAATGGGGATCTTCAGGGGGGGGGGGGGGTGGGGGTTGGGGGGGGGGAATGGGAGAGGTGCGAGGTTATTGACGCGCAGTGATGTGGGAACATAGGTTAAAGAACCATTAGTGAGGTATGTAGAAGGAATCCTGTTGAGTATGACATCATGGAGGGATGTATCACCTGCTGGACTGGGGAGGTGAGGGCTTTGTGTGGGAGGTGGGGGGCAGGGGGGTGGGTGATATTTGGGGAAATAGTTATAGCTCTACTGTGTGTCGCATAGAGTTGATATTTTATTTCTTTGGGGGCTAGTGGCTCCTATTAGCTATGGGCCCCTTCCTGTACAGAGTATGAATCTCTCTCCCTACAATCACCAGTGACTACATGTTATGAAGAAAGCTGGGGATAGCGTCCCAACAGAGAGATGCACTGACTGTATGTTGGAGGTCCTGAAGGCTAATCCCACATCTGTGTCCATCCGTTGCGCTCAGTCATACAGAAGGAAATGCCAAGAAGATCCTGGCCTCATCTCCAACATTCATCCACCTGCTGACTGGAGAGTGGGTGTGTCCCAATGCCTTGTGAGAGGGGTGTGTAAGTGAACAGGGGGATGATAATAGTCTCATGTCGGGGGGACTGTAACATTGTGTGTTCAGGTTGCCATAACGGTGTAAGGATGTTTTCCATCTATTTCTCCATGGAGGAGAGTGGGAGTATTAAGGGTGGGGGTGAAAAAGAACGAAGACCCCTTGCATTTACATTGGGGGAATGGTGATAAAGGGAGGGAATACTACCGGCAGACCGCACCCACGAACTATCAAGGCAGCAGAGTAACAGGTATTTATGTAGGATGGTATACAGGGTTCACATGAATTTGCCGCGTATGTCTATTGACATATAGGTAAAGAACATTGTTGTCATGGGTTTGGGATATTGATGTGTTGTTTGAGCATTTACAATTTGGCGGGCGGAATATTGTCCGGGCTGTAGCAGGCGTGTATGAAGGCCCGGTGTTTGTTGTAACATGATCGAGTGCGAAGAGCGGTGGTTGGGGGGATCATGTTTTAAATTAAGAATAGGGAGATTTAGTAAGTGGCACAGTGGGAGGGACAGTAGGTTTGGCTCGGGACTGTTTGTTGGGGGAGCTATGTGAGGTAATTAGATAGGAATATACACTATGCTAACCCACACATGGCTGAGTATATGGGGTAGTGTAATTATGTCTGTTGGTTTAGATTATGTCTCAGGACAAGTACACTGAACTCCAAATCATACTATAATAATTAACCCATTTAATCAATGGCTGCTAAATTTAAAGTGGGTGTTAGCCACAAAATTGAATGTGGGATTATAATTAGTTGGGTGAGTCGTGTCTGGTGGGCGGTGTATACTGTAACTACTGCTATTTAAACCCCTTTAGGAGTCACCCCTTTAGGAATCCTGGGTTATTCCTAAAGACCCTAAATTACTCGAACGGAGTATTGGATTAAACAGCACATGTCTGTCTAGTGAAAATGAAAAGGAGTCGTATCTATTTATCGAGAACCACATTCCACATACAAGATTATTTCGTTCAATGGGTGGATTATTAAAAAATCTTTATATATATCTACTTGCAAGATCTATAAAGGGATCAGAATGGGAGGGTTTTCGCATGGTGTGGGGGTGTGATAAGTTTTGTAGCCAGATTGTGACTATGGAAGATAACAGTGTACTAAACCATAATCTGGAAACCAATTTGTGCTGTGAGAATTAAACCAAGAGTGAGATGGTGGATGCGGAAGGAACCATGAAGAAAGAAAATGTCCCCCCCCCAAATGGTTGACATTTCTCCAAACTGATAAGGAAACTGTAACCAGACTGTATCAAATGGTAGTAAAGAGGAGGGGAGAGGAGGGGGGGGGCCACAAGTTTGCCCGTGAAGGGGTGGCACTAGGGGGGTGTCTATGAGTATAGTGTTGAAGCACTGTGTGTCACATTGTTTGATGAAGGGCTCTGTGAAGCACCCAAAACGTAATAAACTTTTCGTTGAAGACGGGGAGTGCATCGGAAACTTTTTATTTTTTTGATTTTGTATGGACAGATTTGAGGCATCTGGTTTCTTGAAGCAGCCCGTATGTGTAATTAATATAATAGAAAGAAGAAGACTGGAGTGCCAGCACATCATGTTTGCTATGTTTGTATGGGTGTGTGTGTGTGGTGGTGTGGTCTGTGTTCTTAAATGTAATAAACACTTGATTCATGTTAACTTTTGTGTATGCTAATTTATTTATCTGTAAGATACACTAATCATGCACACATGACAATTCACACACACACACCATACATTAACCAGACATGCACACATGACAATTCACACACACACACCATACACTAACCAGACATGCACACATGACCAATCACACACACACCACCATACACTAACCAGCATGCACACATGACAATTCATTACACACCATTTGACACACCACATACACTAACAAGACATGCACACAATGACAATTCACTATAATGTATAGTGCGGCACCCTATATCTTTAGGCCAGTTCAGATATCATACTCTCTCATATATAAATATCTTTAGAGTAGTGCCAAAGCGACACACCTGCTCCATTTCCTGGCACATATCATCGTGCTGACCGCAAATAATGCAAAATATCTAGGCATATCTAGAAGACCTTCTATCTTGATTAGAAACACATGCATGCTTATATAAAAAATCACATTTACTCAGCATAAAGAACACCAGTCTGACCACACGCATACACTAATCAGACATGCAACATGACCAATTCAACACACACACACACCATACACTAATAGAAATGCACAATGGACAATTCCACCACACCATTTCGTGCCCACCACACCATACCACTAATCAGACAGCACACATGACATTCACAACACACCATTACACTACAAGACATGCACACATGACAATTCAACACACCGCACCATTTACCCCCCCCACCATCACACTTCACACATGACAATTCACACACACGGCAATGCATTCAAACACCATCTGAACACCACCATACACATCAGACATCACATGCTACACACACTTACACTACAGCATGCAACATGACATACAAACCACCATAATATGCATCACACAACATTCACACTACGACAAATGCATTCAAACATTGACGCACCATCATATCAATCACCGACACACACACACACATACACTAATCAGACATGCACACATACAATTCCCGCAAACATCACCACACCATCTGACACACATAACAAAGGACATGCACACATGACAATTCACACACACACATACACTAACCAGACAGCACACATGACAATCTACACCACACACCATACACTAACAGACATGCACACATGACAATTCACACACACCATTACCTAACTAGCCAGCCACACATGACAATTCACACACACCATACACTAATCAGACATGCACACATGACAATTCACACACGCAAATGCATTCACACACACCATACACTAATCAGACATGCACACATGACAATTCACACACACACACCATACACTAACCAGACATGCACACATGACAATTCACACACACACACCATACACTAATCAGGCATGCACACATGACAATTCACACACACCATTCTGACACACACCAAACACTAATCACACATGACAATTCACAGACATGCACACACACCAATTATTCTTGACTATTTACAAATTAATTCTCTGCCGCTACTGTGCACAGATACTGGACAAAACCGGCAAGCAGTACAGAACGCTCTCTCCAAATGATGCAGGTACGCATGCAGAAGAAAGCGCGTGCCCCTCCTTTAGTAGACGCGCCAGTTCACTACAAGGCGCGCTTCTTGGTAAAGCCGCGCCTCTTCGTCCGTCCCTTTTCTTCAGAGTGGCCAATAGGGAATTTGTGATGATGTCACTGACATGGTCGCGTTGCATGCCGGGATTGTAGTTTTCTTTCAAAATCGGAACTATGCGGTTAGTGTATGTGGGTGTGGAAATTGGCATGTCATGAGGTTGCAGTCGATAGTGTATGGTATTTCCTTATGTGTGTGACTGATTTGCGTTTTGTGTGTGAATTGTTATGTGGCAGTTTTCTGATTAGGTATGGGTGTGTCAGAATGATTTTGTGTGTGAATGTTAATTTGCATGTGTGGAATGTCATGTGTGCATGTCTGTGTTATGTGTGATGTGTGTGTGGTTATGGTGTTGTCGGAATTGTGTGTGTGCAGGTCGATTAGTGATGGTATGGGTTGAAGGTGTGTGTGAATTGTATTGGTGTGTGGTGTGAATTGTAATTGTTGTGCATGTCTGTTAGGCGTATGCGTGTGTGTGGGAATTTCAGTGTGTGCATGTCTGCATTGGGTAGGTTGTGGTGTTGGTTGGGTGTGTGTTTTGTGTGGTGTGTTGCTGTGTGTGTGAATTGTCATGTGTGCATGTCTGTCTAGTGTATGGTGTGTGTGTGGATTGTCATGTGGGGATGTCTGATTAGTGTATGTGTGTGTGTGTGTGTGTGGTCGTCGTCTGATTTAGTGTTGTGTGTGTGTGTGAAGTGTATGTTCTGTGGCATGTCTGATTAGTGTATGTGTGTGTGTGATTATTGTCATGGTGCATGTCTGAGTAGTGTTATGGGTGTGTCAGAATTGGCTTGTTGGTGAAGTCATTGTGTGTGTGTGAGTGTAATGGTGTGCATGTCTGATTAGTGTATGGTGTGTGTGGAATGTCATGGTGCATGTCTGATTAGTGTTGTATGTGTGTGTGTCAGAATGGTTCTGATTGTGTATGTGGTGTTCAGGTGTGAATGATTGCGCGTTGTGTGAAGATCAGTGTGAAGGCTGGTATGGGGGGGGGTATGGTGCGGTGTGAAATTGAATTGTCATGTGTGAAGTGTCTGTGTAGTGTATGGGGTTCATGGAATGGTTCCTGTGATGTCTGATATGTATGGTGTGTGCGATTGTGGTGAATGTCATTGTGGCATTCTATTAGTGTTATGGTGTGTGTGTGTGTGTGGTGAATTGTACATGTGTGCATGTTGTGATTATGTGTATGGTGTGGGTAGAGGGTGTTTTATGCTGAGTATGATTAGTGTATATGTTTTATTAGCATGTGTGTGTGTGGGATGGGTGTGTGTGGTTGTGGACTTGTCAGGTGTGCATGTCGGTTAGTGTATATGGGTGTGTGTTACTTGTCATGTGTGCATCTCTGTTGATGATTATGTGTATGGATGGGTGGGTGAATTGTCATGTGTGCATGTCTGATGTGATGTGGTGTGGCATGTCAGTGGCAGGTCGTATTTTAGTGTATGGTGGTAGTGTGAATTCATGGCATGTCGATTAGTGTAGGGTTGGGGAAGGTCTTGTGCTTCTGATTAGATGGGGTGTGTGTAATGTCTGTGTGCAGTCGAAGTGAGGGTGGTGACGTCATCAGACATGCACATATGACAATTTACACACACACACACACACACACACACACACACACACACACACTATACACTAATCAGACATGCACACATGACAATTCACACACACATACACCATACACTAATCAGACATGCACACATGACAATTCACACACACACACACACACACTATACACTAATCGGACATGCCGGGATTGTAGTTTTCTTTCAAAATTGGAACTATGGATGGACAAGATGGCGGCGCCCGAATAATTTAAATAAATTATTTTTCAGTTTTGAAGAGTTGGAATCCGTTTCATAAGGTACTCATACAGCCAGACAACATTTCAGGGGGTTATGTTATACAGGGGATAGTTTGTTTTCTTATAAAAAATGGGGCCACAGTTCTCCTTTAAATATCTTAAAATATCCGAATATAAAAATCAAATCGATAAAACAGAACCAGGATAACCACTATATAGTATAACAAACCCAAAAACTCAATACATAATCATCAATACAATATTCCAATAATACACAAATGATTATATTGGGATGCCTAGGGATACTGCATCGAGGGTGGGTCAAAGCTACTGAACGTGTCTGGAGCTGAAAAATGGAGATTCCCAAATGTACAACTTCCAAAATATTGAAATGGCGATATCTAGACATCCCACCCTGCCAAAACTCATTTCAGGGGGTCCCCCAGGTTTCATTCAGACGCACATATGCACAAACACACGCAGACAGACACACATGCATACAAGTCACGTAATCTTTACGTGTTTTTGTCATTGTTTATAATAAACTCTGAAATCATTGCACTACAACAGCTCAATTTTCTATATATTGTGTTACATTGAAGGTTTGACCAAGCCTTCTGGGAAATTGTACTCTACCCAGAGATAGGTCATGTGCTCGTTTGAGCAAAGTACTTTAAACTAGAGAGTCGGCTTCAAGCATTCAGGCCACACGGCTAGAAGCTGTCAGCTCATTCAGCCAAAAAGGCAAGTACCAGTAGGTTAGGACCCAGTTAAAGAAAGCAACATTGACGTGGTGACTGGACTTAAAATAATTTGCCCAACTTATTGAACTTATTGTTTTTATTTATCCAGGGTTTAGCAGACTGTTTGTAGTAGAACCTTATGGAGGTAGCCAATATGCAATTGGAATTGTTTGTGCACTAGAATTTTTTTTTGTATGGATTATATTTTTGGTCTCTAGTTGGGAAATGTTTGTAGGCCAGTAAAACGGTAACATCTGATTGGTCGCTGCAAAATAACAGCACAGGGAAATCTGCATTGGCCACAAATACCTTTCATACATGATTCCAAACATTCCAAATCAATAACTGCAAAGTGGCGTATCTATGTTGAAAAATCTGGGGCACGTGCCCCAGATCTTGTGCTAAGTGCCCCAAATCTCCTGCTAGCGCTTTGATAGCGCGAGTGCCCCGAACCTGCCAATGTGCGCTCCCTCCCGCCCTCCTACCAGAGTGTACAGCAGGGAAAGCGGGAGATTCAAACTCCTGCTCTCTCACTCTCAATCACAGCAGCACCGGCTTAGGAGCCAGGGTCGCAGAGCTCGCACTCGCAGACTAGTCCTGACCTGATTGCACAGCAGGTAACAATGCTCTACCAAAAATCACATTAGCAGAGTTAGATAGATAGATAGATAGCAGAGTTAGATAGAGAGACACAGAGAGGTAGACAAGAAGCAGATAGACATAGATAGAGAGACAGATAGACAATAGGCAGACAGAGTAAAATAGATAAACAAGAGGCAGATATATAGACAGAGATAGATATACAGAGAGAGAGAGGGGCAGATAGAGATAGATATACAGAGAGAGAGAGGGACAGATAGAGATAGATATACAGAGAGAGAGAGGGGCAGATAGGAATCTGGCCTTTCCCTCACACAACACAGCCTTGGGTTGCTGTGGGATGTAAAACAAGACACGTTCACATTTCAAACATCTACCTGCGAGAAGCCCTTCACAAAAAGAGGAGTGCTGTCTGCAGTGAACAGTATCTACAATCCCTTGGGATTCATAGCACCCTTCACCATTCAGGGTAAGATATTACTAAGACAACTCACTACAGAGAACACTGACTGGGATACTCCTTTACCCAAAGAGAAACATCAAAGGTGGGAATCCTGGAAGCAGTCTCTCCAAGCATTGAAACAGTTTAAGATACCACACTCTTACACTCCTACATCCTTAAAAAATGCTACCAGACTGGAGATTCATGTATTTTCTGACACATCCATGGAAGCCATAGCTGCAGTAGCTTACCTCCGGGTTGTACACTCCAATGGTGAATCAAATGTAGGATTCGTCATGGGCAAAACAAAGTTAACTCCAAGGGCCACACATACCATCCCAAGGCTCGAACTCTGTACAGCCATGTTAGCTGTTGAAATCGCTGAGCTTATTGAGCACGAAGCAGACTTTGACATTGATTCCTTTGAATTTTACACAGACAGCAAAATAGTGTTAGGTTACCTACACAATCGAACAAGACAGTTCCATGTGTATGTCAGCAATAGTGTGGATCGTATTATGAAATTCTCCACGTCATAACAATGGCACTATGTACCCACCGACATTAACCCCGCCGACCTAGGCAGTCGTGCAGTGCCTGCTGCCGCCTGTCTGAATACATCATGGATATATCCACCAGTACTCTTGAATGAGGAATTCTTCTCAGGTCCCGCGGAGTCTACCTTTGAACTTATCCATCTGGAGTCTGAAAAGGAAATCAAGACCACTGCAGTTACACTTAACACCTCCGTGGAAGCAACCACTAAACTGAAACCTCACCGATTTGAGCGTTTTTCCAAGTGGTCATCCGCTGTTCGAGCAACTGCATGTCTTATTTACATTGCTCATCACTTCGCAAGCAAAGGTGACACTAATCAAGAGTGTCATAAATGGCACATTTGTAACGGGCCCCCCACTATTGAAGAAGTTGCTCAAGCAGAAAGAGCTATCATCCAATGTGTCCAACATGAAGTATATTCGCAAGAGATCCACAACTTGTCAAAGGGACTCAATCTATCCAAAAATAGTCCTTTATACCAGTTGAATCCAATAATTGATCCAAACAAACTATTTCGAGTTGGTGGTCGCATTGCAAGGTCTAATGTGGTTAGCAAAGAGCAAAATCCTCTCATCATCCCAGGCCGTCACCACATTACTGCTCTGATAGTCAAACATTTACACAAATAAGTCCAACACCAAGGCCGACACTTCACAGAAGGAGCCATGAGAGCTGCTGGTTTCTGGATAATCGGAATAAAAAGATGTATATCCTCCATACTTTATAAGTGAGTCAAGTGCCAAAGACTAAGAGGAAAGCATCTAAATCAACAGATGGCAGAGCTTCAAACAGACAGATTAAGTACCGAACCACCTTTCACCAATGTCGGTATTGACGTTTTTGGCCCCTGCAGCATAGTTACACGTAAGACTCGTGGCGCAGTCATTAATAATAAGCGTTGGGCTGTGCTGTTCACCTGTTTGAGCATTCGTGCAGTGCACATTGAAGTTATAGAATCAATGGACTCCTCTTGCTTCATTAACGCCTTCAGAAGATTTGTTTCTATCCGCGGGCCTGTTAAGTTACTCAGATCTGACTGCGGAACAAATTTTACTGGAGCACAGAAGATAGAGAACTTCTTCAATGCCAACAATTGTAAGTGGGAATTCAACCCGCCTCATTCTTCGCATATGGGAGGCTCTTTGGAACGCATGATCGGGATTTCAAGAAAAGTCCTGGACTCTTTGCTGCTGGACCACAAATCTTCTCATCTCATACATGAAGTCTTGGTTACCTTCCTTGCTGAGATGGATGCCATAATTAATGCAAGACCTCTTGTTCCCATTTCCTTAGACCCAGAGTATCCAATATTGCTAACCCCAGCCACCCTTTTAACTCAAAAGATCGGGGGAACATACTATTCCACCTCAGGACTTTGATGGTACCAATGTTTACAAATATCAATGGAAACAGGTTCAACATCTTGCTAATGCATTTTGGAGTCATTGGAAGATGGAGTACCTTTGCAACCTTCAAAGTTACAGAAAATGGCAAGTCAGTAAACCCAAATTGGGGACGTTCTCCTAAAGGAAAAGGACACTCATCGTAATAATTGGCCTATCGGTCTTATCACAAAGACTGTTCCAAGTAACGATAGCAAGGTGAGGAAAGCAGAAGTCAAAGTAATGAAAGAAGGTTCTGCAAGACACTACTTCAGACCTATAACCGAACTGGTACTGCTTCTGCCCAAACAGGAAGACAAACTCTTAACATTGACCTGATTAAAGGGAGGTAGAAGGATTGGTGCTGTTGCTGCCTTCTTCTCTGAAGTTGGGTGTCAACACTTGAAAAAGTACTTCCACAAGTATTATAGTAATGTTTTTATGTTGTTCCCTTGTGTTTCTCTCGTTGCAGGTGTTCCAAGAAGGAAAATATCTATCCTGGACTTGAACTAAAGTTAATATTGTTATTAGAAATCTTAGATTTCGACGGGGAGTGTCATGTTTCACATGCATGGTTTGCTTTTTTTGTGTGTCCCTCCTCTCTTTTCTTATCTTCCTCTCATTTCCTTATCTCCCCTCCTACTGCTCACTCTAGCTCATTCTAGCTTTACCCTGCATCTCAGCTAACTGTTAGCTGCTCACTCTATGATTTTTTGACCTATCCATTTGTTCATCGGTGTATGATCTGTTCAGTTTTCAATAAACTTCTTCCTGATCAACAAGGTGTCGTTTGGATTGAGTCACTGTCCGCCAATCTACCCAAAACTGCAGTTATAGACATCTCAACGCAACCGTGAGTCAAAAGAGATCACATTGTAGAGTTTAGACTGAGGCAGAACACTTCTCTCATCCCTCCATCCCCAAGCCAACACAAATTATTTTGGTGTTTGGTTCAAGAGCAGTTTATGTTCTTAACCCAACCAGTCTATTTTCTTATACCCTGGATAAATGATGGAATCAGTTAATGTTCTGTTTTTTCCCTACACACCTGTATAGAATCTTTCCTAAGGGAGATAAATTTTGGTTGGTTTTAAAGGGTTACACTATTATTATATTTTATATAAAGTGAGAATGCTCCCCTTACAGTGTAATATAAGAATATTACACCACCGTGGAACTCCTTGTGGCGTAATCTCCTTATATTACACTGTAGGTAGCGTATTATCCCTTATATTATAATGTGTGTGTCCGCCAACCCCCCCGTGCCCCCCCCCCCCACCAAGTGGTGCATTTTTTCTTATAATACATAAGTGATTCCTACCCACTCCCCTGCTCCAGCAGGTCTTGTTAGTGAAATCATTGTTCAGGCATGAACACAGGAATGGGAGGGCAGTGGGATAAAATAATTGAGACATCAGTGACATAGCTGAGTGAATTTTATAAGGATTTATACCACTGCACCTCCCATTATAAAATATCACACTTATGTATTATAAGAATATTATGGCACCAAGGAGTCCGAGTTGGTGGTGTGTGCACACGGAGGCTGGGGGTGTGTGCCGTGGGGACGATTCTGTATAGAATCAGGGGGGTTTGCTGGTAATACATACACACCATCCAACATTTTAGGGCAACAGACCATAATTTTGGCCAATTGGACTGAAATATTGGATGGGTTCTTCGTGTGGCCGTGACCGATGTCTGACTGTTTGTCCAAATGGCTTGAATGGGCAATCGGACGGGTCAGAA
The DNA here is from genome assembly GCA_019447015.1 of Hymenochirus boettgeri. Taxonomy (NCBI): domain Eukaryota; kingdom Metazoa; phylum Chordata; class Amphibia; order Anura; family Pipidae; genus Hymenochirus; species Hymenochirus boettgeri. The sequence goes on from CM033474.1 coordinate 120,914,934, forward strand.
AACCACGCTCCATGGTGGCAAACTGTTGGATGCAGCTTCTTTTGCCACAACTGACAGTGCTTCGTCCTGGCAGACCAGTTGGTCGGGTCGGACAAAAGGTGTGTACCCAGCCTTACCTCAGCCAGAATGATTATATTGTATGCAAAAAGAGAGGATTAAGGAAACTGCCCTAAATTGATCCAAACATTAATGCTTCACATACACTAAACTGCATTTTGGTGCGATTTCATGCAGGGAAATTGCACCAAAATGCATAGGCAATAGAGGTGAACAATACCGTTCACACTTGACTGATGCAATGTAGTGCACTGTAAAAAAAAAAAAATGGCATGCAGCCATTTTGTGCATAGCAGTGACTTTGAAAATAGTTGACAACGCTATGCAATAACACAGGGGGACATTCCGTGACATTCGAAAATATCCGTGACATTCGAGAAATCAATTTGACTCTCGCTATTTTCGAGCTCTCGCGTTTGAACATTCGATGTTATATCATGTACATTTTACTTGCGGATTCGATGCTCGCGTATAGGCTTTAATGGACACTTTACTTGCGGATTCGATGTACGCGCCTAGGTATCATGTACATTTTACTCGCGGATTCGATGCTCGCGTATAGGTATAATAGGCATTTTACTCGCATATTCGAACGGCCGAACATTCGATATTTATCGAAAGTCCAAAAATATCGAAAATCTGGATCTGGTATAGTTCGAGAAGTCCAAATTCGTTCAGGTTCGAGTTAGAGTTCTAGTCCATCTCTACCTGTCAGGTATAGGTGGTTTCAGAATTTTCCTGCTAAGATGAGATTCAATGTTAAGAAATGTAAGGTGATGCATTTTGGACTTAAAAATTATTGTGCTGCTAATACTATAAATGGCTCTGTGTTAAGTTAATCCCTGTTGGAAAGGGATCTTGGAGTTTTGGTGGATAACAAACTTAAAGGAAGCAAGCAGTGCCAGGCGGCAACAGCCAGAGCCAGCATGGTATTGTCTTGTATAAAGAGAGGTATGGATTCAAGGGAGGAAAATGTTATTCTCCTCTTTACAAAGCATTGGTAAGGCCTCATTTGTAATATGCAGTTCAATTTTGGAATCCTGTCTACAAATAGGACATCTTTGAAATGGGAAGGGTTCAGAGAGACAGGATAAGTTACAATTATGTATGCTAGAGAAAAGGTGCTTGCTTGGGGATATGTGTATAAATACATTAACGGGCCATACAATAAACTATCTGGGGCATTGTTCACTAATAGAGCATGTCAGAGGACACGTGAACATCCCTTAAGACTTAAGAAAAAAGGTTTAGGCTTCAAGTTCAGAAAGGGTTTTTCACTGTCAGAACGGTAAAGCTATGGAACTGTCTTCCAGTGGACGTTGTTATGGCAGGTTCATTGGTCAGTTTAAAAAAAAGGCTGGATGAGTTTCTGCAAACAAGGAATGTTGCAAGTTACTGGTATTGATATATAAAGTAGAGTTGATCCAGGGAAATTTCCGATTGCCACTTGGAGTCAGGAAGGATTTTTTTCTTTCAAAGGGATTTTCTGTTTTAAATGGGTTTGTCTGTTTTTAAGGGGTGCGTTAAGAAACAAAAGCGTTTAGAACAAGAAAGGGTTTAAGAACAAGACTGCTTTTTCTTTTGTGTGTGTTGCTGTTTCTCTTGTGTGTATTGCTGTTTCTCTTGCGTGTATTGCTGTTTCTCTTGTGTGTATTGCTGTTTCTCTTGTTGTGTATTGCTATTTAGTATGGACAGTTTTGTTGGGGCCATGCAATGTGCATCCTGCCGCATGTATGGGATCTTGGAGCAGCCACCCCAAGGGACCTATGTATGTGTCAGATGTGAGTGGGTTGCCCATTTGGAATCTGAGGTCCATAATCTAAAGGGGAAACTTGCCGAATTGCAGGGCTTGACAAATCTGGGGGAATTGCAGGTACTGGCAGGGGCCAGTAAACTGGAGGGTGAAAATAAGGCAGATAAGGTTGTAAAGGGAGATAGATTTGTAAGGGTCACCAGGGGAAGTAGGGGACAGAAGGGTAGAGTCGCTTCTTCACAGTTAGTCGATCCCAACAGATTTGCAGTGCTAGGTGAAAATGTGGAGGACGATGGCTCAGAAGTAGCATGTATGGAGCAGGCTGTTCCTTTGAGCACCCAGGGGCTGGTCTTGGTTCACATTGGTGCCAATGAAAAAGTTAGAGGTGGAGGTGAGGTCCTTAAAAATGATTTCCGAGAATTAGGGGCCAAGTTAAAAGCAAGGACCTCAAGGGTAGTGATTTCAGAAATACTATCGCAGCCACGTGCTACACTAGGGAGGCAACGGGAGCTCAGGAGTATAAATGCGTAGCTAAGAGGGTGGTGTAAGGAGATGGGGTTTGGGTTTTTAGACAACTGGGCTGACTTTTCTGTTGGCTACAGGCTCTTTAGTAGAGACGGATTGCACCTCAATGATGATGGTGCAGCTGTTGAAGATGGCTAGGGGGTTGGAGGAGATTTAATACTAGGTATGGGGGGGTGGGTACATTGAACTACACAGGTGTAGATAGAAAAGTTAGGGATCAGGGGGCTAATAACACAACGGAGGGAGGAGAAGGGGGAGGGGGGAGGATAAGGAGGCATGTACTACCAAATATGGAAGTAAATCAATTGATAATCTAAATTGAATGTTTAGAAATGCAAGTAGTCTGGCTGGAAAAAATGGGAAACTAGAACTAATAGCTTTAAAGGAAAGGTATGATGTAATTGGTATAGCAGAAACATGGCTAAATGATTCACATGACTGGACAGTAAATATTGAATATACTCCTTATTTAGACATGACAGAGTTAATAAGAAAGGAGGAGCTGTAGGAAGCAAGAAGGTAGGTAAATTAATTGTTGGGGTATGTTATTATACACTGCAAAATGCCGGGGTGGAGGTGGAAATGAATCTCCATATGCCCCATACCAGGCTGCTGGTATGGGGCATGTTTTGGTTATGGGAGATTTTAACCAACCTGACATAGATTGGTGTAAGGGAACTGCCAGCACCTCAAAAGGTTTAAAGTTCTTAAATTTCCTATATGAGCATTTTCTTTCACAGATGTCTTGTATAAAGAGTTGAATAGATTCAAGAGAGAAAGATACTATTCTCCCTCTTTACAAGGTCCTGGTAAGACCTTATTTGGAATATGCAGTGCAGTTTTGGAATCCCAATATACAAAAGGTACATCTTGGAAATGGAAGCAGTTCAGAGAAGGGCAACTAAATTAATAAGGGAGGGGCTTGAATATGCAGGCAGATTAGACAGGACTGTTTACATTGGAGAAACAACGTTTGCATGGGGATATATAAATATATTAATGGGCCATACAATGAACTCTCTGGTGCATTGTTCACTAATAGGTCATATCAGAGGACTTTTTAACATCCTTTAAGGTTGGAAGAAAAGAAGTTTCATCTTCAGGTTAGGAAAGGTTTCTAAACAGTGAGAACGGTGAAATTGTGGAACTGTCTTCCAGCAGATGTGGTAATGGCAAGTTTATTAAATAGCTTTAAAAAAGGCCTGGATAAGTTTCTAAAACTAAAAAATATTGAGAATTACTGGTATTAATACATATAGATCCAGGGATACTTTCCGATTGCTGTTTGGAGTCAGGAAGGAATTCCCCCCCTTTTAGCTGTTTTTTTTTACTTCCTCTGGATCAAATGTTAGGTAGGGTAAAAAAAAAAAAGGAGGGTGAATAGGTTGGACTGGATGGACAATGTCTTTATCAACCTCAAATACTATACTATACTAACTGATTTTTCAAAGTGTAAGAGAATATTTAAAATAATTAGGTATGCATTATATAAACTAAGAATTTAAAAAAAACAATGATATTTTCCACTAAACTTTCCCTTTAAAGACAGATTTTTCAAACCCTTTTTTGAGGTATGCAACAAGGAATTATTTGCACTTCATGCTGAGCATGATTCCTCTTGTATAAAAATGAACACCCCTTAATTAGTGTTTGCTCAAAATAGATGCAGGGGCGGCACCCAGGCGGTGAGGGAACAGGTTAGGTAAGTCGCTCATGGGCAACTTTGGCATTTCTGTATAATACAAAACAAGGGTATGGAGGGTGCTCTGCATTTATATGAAAAGTTTATTTTTTGCCTGGACATGCCCTTTAAGGCAAATTTCTTTATAATAGCATTCCTAGCCCAAGATTCCACCAAAAAGGATATAAGCTATCCATAAATTATTAGTAGAATGTATGGCATAATTGCGTATACATAATATATTAAAATGTTTGTGTGTATACTCACTTAGGCTCTCAGTATTGATCTGATCCCTCCAGGGCCGTTTTTAGCTATCAAAGTGGGAGATTCAGTATGGGCCATTTCCGTCTAAAACCCACGTTAACCCAAAGAAATTTCGGGTTATTGTGGGTTTTAGACGGATTTTAGAGTACAGCGCCATTTCCAAATGTTTTTGGAAATAGTGCCATGCTATAGATCCAAAATCCCTACCGTTAAGTGTTGCGCTACTTAGTAGCGTGTGGGAGGCGTTAAACCCACGCTCTTACCTTAGCCCAATCTCACGATGCGATAACAGACGTAATCTCGTTTACGTCACTTATTGTATCATGGGATCAGGCTAAGGTAAGTAACGCGGGGTCCAGTATTGGATCCCCCATTAGTGCCCTAAATTGCCTTCTTTCCCATGCGCGCCCTCCCAAACTTGGCCAACTAATCTGCAGCTGGATTTCCCCACTCACTGCTGTCACTGCTGGTGTGAGTGTTTCTTTATAGTGGAACCACTTAAGTAGTTGGTTAGTGGCGCACACTGTTCCTGGTCTGGCATGTGTGTATACATACTTTTTTGCATGTATCTTAGATTTTGAGATCTTAGATGTTTAACTCTTTCAGTCAGGGGAGGACTGGCCCAGTAGGCTGAGGGGCAAATTCCCCCTTGGCTGGTCTCCAATGAAAAATGTGGGCTGCCACAGAAGCTATTAGTAAGTTACGTGCTTGAAAGGCACAACTCACACCTCTAGCTCTAACATGTACAAGAATCAGGAAACTCACCCTCCTTCAGATCGTGTTGTCAACCATTAAGATCATTAACCAGTGTTGTCAGTCCTTCAGATCATTAGCCAGTGTCGTCAGCCCTCCAGTTCATAGATCAGTATTGTCAGACCTCCAGTTCATTAGACAGTGTTAATCAGCCCCCCAGTTTATTATTCAGTGTTTGTCAGCCCTCCAGTTCATTAGCTGGTGTTAGTCAACCCTCCAGCTCATTAGTAATGTTGTCAGCCCTCCAGTTCATTAGCCAGTGTTAGTCAGCCCCCCTTTTATTATTCAGTGTTTGCGAACCCTCCAGTTCATTAGCTGGTGTTAGTCAGCCCTCCAGTTGATTAGGAACAAAGGAAACTTTGGGCAAGTATAACTTGACTTAGAAAGTGTACCCAGGGTGAGGACTTAGCGATTCAGGTCCTCACCCCAGGTGCTTGTAAGGGGGAGGCAATTGGTTGTCCTATAACCACATCATGCACTTGAAAATGTTGCAGGCAATAAAGTAAAATGGGAACAATGACCTTAAAATGGGCATAACTTAAACAGTGTGTGACCTTAGCAAAGTGAACGTGGTAACAAATATTGCAATACACTTGCACTAAAATAAAGACATTAGAAGGACCCTAGTTTGCACTTTCATCTTTTACCTGGTAAACTACAGAAGAACGAGCTACACAAGAATAATTACCCACTAGCGACGATAGCTACAAAAAGTGTCAAATGCTGAAAGTGCATGGCAATAAAGTGCTACAAAAAGTGCCTAAGTATAGTATAGTATTGTATTTAAGGTTGAATAAAGACATATGTCTATCCAGTCCAACCAATCTAGCAATATGCTCATTTCCTGCCTAACTGTTGATCCAGGCAAAAAAAAAAACCTATCAAATTAATGAAGGGGGAAAAAATTCCTTCCTGACTGGATCAACTCTACTTTATGAATCAATACCAGTAACTTGCAACATTCCTTGTTTGCAGAAACTCATCCAGCTTTTGTTTGAAACTGACCAATGAACCTGCCATAACAACGTCCACTTGAAGACAGTTCCATAGCTTTACCGTTACCGAACTTGAAGCATAAACGTTTTTTCTTCAAGACTTAGGGCAAGGCCACACTGCAACGCAATCGCATGCGATTTCATGTGCGATTTTTTTGCGTTTGCGATTTCTTTAATAAGTATAGGAAAACGCATGCGATTGTGATTAAAAATGCGCAAGCGCAAACGCAAAAAAACCCAGTGTGGCCTAGCCCAAAAGGGATGTCCACGTGTCCTCTGACTTGTTCTACTGGTGAACAATGCCCCAGATAGTTTTTTGTATGGCCCGTTAATGTATTTATACACAGTAATCATATCCCCATGCAAGCACCTTTTCTCCAGAGTACATAATTGTAACTTTTCCAGTCTCTCTTCATATTCAAGCTCCCCCAATCCCCTTATTAATTTAGTTGCCCTTCTCTGAACTCTTTCCATTTTAAAGATGTCATTTTTGTACACAGGATTCCAAATTTGCACTGCATATTCCAAATGAGGCCTTACCAATGCTTTGTTAAGAGGGAGAATAACATTTTTCTCCCTTGAATCCATACCTCTCTTTATACAAGACAATACTATGCTGGCTCTGGCTGTTTCCGCCTGGCACTGCTTGATTCCTTTAAGTTTGTTATCCACCAAAACTCCAAGATCCCTTTCCAACAGGAATTCACTTAACACAGAGCCATTTATAGTATAAGCAGCACAAGAATATTTAAGTCCAAAATGCATCACCTTACATTTCTCAACATTGAATCTCATCTGCCCAATGTGACAATCCTTCTAGATCCCCCTGCAAAGATTGCACATCCTCTGAAGTTTTTAATGGTCGACAAAGTTTTGTGTCATCAGCAAACACAGAAACCTTGCTGACAATACCCACTTACAAATCATTAATAAATAGATTAAATAGAAGCGGCCCCACACAGAACCCTGTGGCACCCCACTTAGCACTTTAGTCCATAATGATGAAGCCCCATTAACAACTACTCTCTGCATCCTATTCATTAATCAATATTCTATCTATGTACAAATGTGCCTCCCCAGACCAACAGTCCTTAGCTTATACATTAGTCGCCTGTGGGGGACTGTATCAAAAGCATTTCAAAATGTCAGTAAACTACATCTACTGCTATGCCAGAGTCTAAATTTCTACTTACTTCCTCATAAACGCCAAGCAAGTTAGTGTGACAAGATCTATTCCTCCTAAATATATGCTGGTTACTACTTATAATGACAGTCCAGTCCTTGAAACATACTCTAGAATATGTTCTAAACTTACAGGCCTGTAATTACTCATCTGTGAACGACTACCCTTTTTGAATATTGGAATAACATCAGCCTTTTATACCATTATTGCTACTATACTCTATGATATCTGTACTTGGATCTTCTATAGTGTATAGATAAAATGGTTGTAGTCGTATTAGTCCAGTGGCATATACTAAAAGATGAGTACTGTAGGTTAAGGTGATACCTTTTTATTATGGACTAACAGTTCATTTTTACAGACAAGCTTTCGAGATAAGCTTTTAGTACTGCTTGACCTGAGGAAAAGAGGGTATCTCTTGAAAGCTTGTCTGTAAAAATGAACTGTTAGTCCACAATAAAAAGTTATCACCTTATCCTATAGTGTATACCGAGGGAAAAAAATATTTAAGACATTTGCTTTATCGCCATCCTCCGTAACTAACTTATTTTTAAGTTTTGTGATGCTTTGTTCAGCTATCCTAAATTTAATATTAATTTTAGCTAGATTGATTTCTCAAGGGTATAAATTTAGATGTGAAATGGCTTTAAATCCCCTTAAACATAGTCCACTTCTGTTCAGTACCTTTACCTGATAATACTTTATCACAGTTGACATTCTGAAGAGCTACATTTAACCTGGGAAAATTTGCTTTCCCGAAATTAACAGTCTTGTTAACCCAGCACCCTTTTCTTTCGATAACATACTCCAAACGACACTATTTCATGGTCACTATTCCCTAAGCCCCCAGTTACCTTTATATCTGTAATGCGCTCCACTGTGTTAGATATTACCAGATCCAACAGAGCTCCTTTTCTAGTAGGAACCTCAACCACCTGTGAGGGAAAATTATCCTGCAGCACATTCATGAACTCATCACCCTTTTCTGTGTTGGCAGTTCGACCAATCAATGTCAGGGTAAATAAAGTCCCCCATAATGAGTACACTCCCCAAACTTGTAGCTCTTGCCAACTGCATATGAAGCGGACTCACTTCCTCCCTGCTAGCATTTGGTGGCTTATAGCAGACACCAACAATGACATTACCCCCTTTCCTGTTGCCTAATTCCACCGATATTGCCTCCACTTTAACATCCATATCGCCAGTTATCTCTTCTTTTATATTTGGCTTCAATTATTTTTTTACATAAACACATACTCCTCCCCCTTTCCTTTTTTTCTCTGTCCTGCCTAAACAAGGCATATCCTTCTAAATGTACAGCCCATTTGTGAGAACTATTCAACCACGTTTCTGCTATACCTATTACATCATACTTTTCATTCAACACCATTATCTCCAATTCACCCATTTTGTCAGTCAGGCTTCTCGCATTTGCAAACATACATGCCTCCCTACCCCCTATTCTAGCCCCACTTTCCACTTTCCAACACTGGCCTATCTACACCCTGCTTTCCTCCTGGTCAATCTTTCCCAGTGAGACTGCTAATACCCTCCCCCCAAACCTAGCTTAAAATCTCCTCCAACCCTCTAGCCATCTTCTCCCCAAAGCAGCCGCACTGCCATCAGTGAGGTGCAACCCATCCCCACTAATGAGCCTGTAGCCGACAGCAAAGTCTGTTTAGTTCTCCATAAACCCAAACCCTTCTTCCTTACACCACCCTCTTAGCCATGCATTAATGATCCTAAGCTCCCACTGTCTCCCTAGCGTTGCACGTGGCTACAGTAGCATTTTAACTTGTCCCCTAGCTCTCAGAAATCATGTTTAAAGACCTCTCCTCCTCCTCTAACTTTGTCATTTGCACCAATGTGAACCGGATGCCAAACCCTAGCACTAGGCAGGCAACACACAGTTCGGCATGCAGGGTCTTGGCGGCAGATTACCCTATCTACCCTCCTTATATTGGAGTCCCCTACCACTACCACCTGCCTAGCATTCCTGATCCCAAGGTCATCCTCCCTTGTATTAGAGATGGCAGCCCCCTGGGTGCTCAAAGGATTAGCCCGCTCCATACATGCTAATTCCGAGCTGTCCTCCTCCACTTCATCTCCTATGGTGGCAAATCTGTTAGGATGGGCAAGCTGCTATACTGGCCCAAGCCAGTGCCTGCTGACCCCCCAGATTTGCCAATTCCTGCAATTCTGCAAGCTGCCCCCTTAGACTCTCCACCTCAGCTTCCAAACAGGCAACCCACTCACACCTGACACAAACATAGGTCCCCTGGAACGTCTGCTCCAGGTTCCTATACATGTATCAGGATGCACATTGCATGATACCAACAAAACTGTCCCTTCTAATACACAACACAAGCACAGTGACACACCAACCTTGTTTAATTGCCCTACTTGTTTCAATTTCCTTCTTTTTCTATGTCCTTTAGAACAAGGGACACGTTCCACTCTAGTTCGTTTCTACTCACAGGAAACTTGTTTTTGTTAGGTCCAAACCACAGGTCCAACTAATGTGAATCCTATTTAACTAATTGGCCCCAGCCCCCACACCAATTAGTGCAAGAGCCAGGAAGAGAGGGAAAAACCAAAACATGTATTAACCCTTTCACAACCTGTTTGCAATTATAACAGGTGCAATACTAGAATATAGAAACCCAGTGCACCCCTTTAACTGGAAGAAAGAAAGATTAATCTGCTTACTGCACACACAGTCCTTAACACAGCACACTATCAGCACAAACAATCCTTATTTTCAAACTTATTTTCAAGCTTTCGCACAAACCATACAACCATCAAATGATTAAATGTCCTTTTTCTATGTCCTTAAGAGCAAGGACCTTTAGAACAAGGGACTTAGTACATGTTCCACTCTAGTTCATTTCCAATTACAACCCAATAGTGTCAAATGCAGACAGCTATACAAAAAGCTCATATTAAAAATGCATAAAAACATTATAATAAAATTGTAAACAGTAGAAAACGGATACATGATCTATTCTAAACCATAGGGTACTTATTATATTATCAAAAACCTCTTAACCATACAGACCCAATAGTTGTCATCTAATTGGATGCTATGGTTAAAAATAATAAAGAACAGGGAAATCCATGGAATGCATTTAGGGGTAAGCTGGACATTAAGAGGAAGGAAGGATTCTCGCAGGCTGAATTCCACTATTAGAGTTTATAAAAAACTATCTATTGCCATCCATTTAAGAGTGGCTAAAAAATGGCCTTCAATCTTAAAATGTCTGGCCACTGATTGTTCTCTGATATTTTCTAGAGCCTTTCCCATCTCCTGTGTTCATTCCTTTTGATTATACACCTCTAAAGCCACTCTAATCACTTGTCCTTGGTTCGCCAGCTGATTTCTTAAAGAAGTAGTGGTTTTACCCACATAATACTTGCCGCATGGGCAAGTTATAAAATAGATTACAAATGGGCTTAAAGGGAATGCCCAGCCCCAAAATAACTTTTATTTAAAATGTTTATAACACCTCAAAACCCCTCTTTCGCAAGGTTTATACATTGCAAAGATCCCCCAGAACTTAATTACCTGACCTGGTCCCTCGCCGCTTCTACTCCACGGCTGCTGCTGACAGCCGCTCCACTTCCTGGTTGTGGCTGTCAGTTAAGGTGCAACGTGACATCACGCCCAATTGCCTGACAGCCGGGACCAGGAAGTGAAGCGGCTGTCAGCGCAGATGTCCCCTGCTCCTTTTTAAAGAAAAGTTATTTTTGGGCTGGACTTGGCCTTTAAGCAATTCAGTTTGGTTTGTATTTTAATCCAGTGGCCACTATGGGGATGTGGAAAATCTGAACCCACCATAGCATATCTACACGCCATGCACCTGTGGCACTTGAAAAACCCGTTTTTGGCTTTTGGATTTTTACCATGGGGGAATCCCTAAAGTCGTTCTCATTAGTATATTTTTAAGATTCCCTCCCCTCCTAAAGGCAAATAACGGGCTAGAGTCCTGAAAGGGAAGGTTTTGGACTCTTGTTATCAGTTGTTGTATGCTAGTTTTTAAAAATTTGTTATGTGGCGACAACAGGTATCCTTCCAACCATCAGTCTAACATTGGAACGATTGTATGTTTCACATGTTATAGTGTATATAGCCCTTTCCATTTGGGACTGTTTCATCTTAAAGTCATACCTCCGATTCTGGAACCTATCCCTCATGTGTGGCTATTTGATGCGCCACTATATTTAAAATAGGCAAACATTTTAAACTTTGTAGTGCTTCAAATAGCCATTACCTAAGTGTGAAGGCTATAGAAAAAGTATGTTCCCCCTTAAGAGGTGGTGACCTTCCAAAATTGATATAAAAACGCGAAGTGTACTGGAAATTCCCTCAGGGGTTAAACTCCAGGTGGGATGTCACTCATTTTGTATAGTAGTTCATTGTATCTGGCTATCCTTTTGTTTGTTCTTTTAATGGGGTTTTAATATTTGCCATTTTAGATTGAAGGGTTAATCTTTCCTTTGTTCATTCCCCAATAAAAGTGGGCTGAACCATTATGATGTCATCCATGAATAACGGGACGATCCCTGAAACGCGTTGGATTATGCTGCTGTTTGTTTTGAGTGTGCAATAAAGCTGTTTTTAACCGGAACAGGAAGTGCTGCCTATTTGCTGTACGGATAGCAGTAGTATACTTAGATTTTGGTAATGTTTTTGATACTGTGCCATACAAGTGACTTACTGTATATACTTGAATATACCCGAGTATAAGCCTGGGTACTTATTTTTTACCTAAAAAATTAGTAAAACTGATTGACTCAAGTATAAGCTGAGGGTAGAAATTATGACCACTACTGCAAACCTTCAATTAGTGATTGGTTCCAATATCCAGTAACCCCCAATTCCAGACGTTTGAAAACTACAACCCCCAGCATGCTTTGGTTGCTGGGAGTTGATGTTTTTAAACTTTTAGAGTGGCAAAGTTCAACAAACCAAAAGAAAAGAAATAAAAATCAACCTGCCCACCTCTAAACCACCCATAGAAGCACTTGGTCTTACCTGCTCCACTATATACCGGGTGAGGGCTGAGAAGAGGCCTGTAACTTACCTGTGCTTTCTTATATGCTCGCACCTACGTGCGCATTCGCAACCTCCTTGCTGCTCCGGTTTGCGGCCTCATGGATGGTAAGCAATGACTGGCCCAAGTATAAGCTGAGGTTTGCGTTTTTTGAGTCATTTTAAAAAATAAAAACCTCAGCTTATACTTGAGTATATATGGTATGTATAAACTGAGGTCTGTTGGCCTTGAAAAAAACATTTGTACATGGATAGAAAATTGGTTGTTAGATCACACACAGGGTGTAGTTGTCAATGGAACTACATCTATGTGGGCTTAAGTTCTAGGTGGAGTGCCACAGGGTCCTGTAGTAAATGACTTAGAAGTAGTTATGGAGCGAAAGGTCTCTGTGTTTGCTGATGACACAAAATTAGGCAGATCATTGGAAACATCAAGTTATGTGCAATTGCTGCAAGCAGATCTAGATACGGTAGATTGTCAAAATGTGTAAAAGAGTGGCAAATTAGATTCTATGTTAATAAATGTAAGGTGATACATTTGGGGTTTAACCCCTTCAATGCCAAGCATGTACGCTGTACTTGCCTGGCTGGGTGGTCAATCTGGCCAAGCACATACAACGTACATGCTGGTTATCTGGTTACCCTTAAAAAAAATTTTTTTTCAAACTAGCGGGGATCGGAGTGCTCCCCTACTCCCCTCAATCCCTCATCAGTTTTGTCCAAAAACGATTTGGGGATCCTGAGAAAATTACTAATTATTTGCCTTATCGTATAGGATAGTCAGTCTACAGTCGAAGATATGCAGAGCTGCGCGTTAAGGGAGACGCTGGTGACGTCAGAAGACTTCCTCTCCCTTAAGTCTTCCCCCAGCCTTCATTGGTGGTCCAGTGAAGGTACTGAACTACGATCTGATTTTGGATCTGCTTTTGTGTACTGCTTGCTATGCTATTTGTGAATGCAGCATAGAGTTCCATTCACAAATTGGCTTTTTTTGCTACTTAGACAAAGTTCTGATCACCTTATTATTCATCTTTGCCAATGAATGAAAAATCACTTCCTGGAAAAAATTCTGGAAAGGGATTTTACCGATCTGATATCAACTTGCCAGTTTTCCAAGTTCATTATCATTCCCTAAGATGATCTGATGATTATCTTTGGGAATGATTAAAAAAAAATGAAGTGCACATACAAAAAAAATTATTATTTTTTTTTACCATAAAGCTATAATTAGCAAAATAGTAGAGTATAGTATTTGAGGTTGAATAAAGACATACGTCCATCCAGTCCAACCCATCTAGTAACTTCCTCATTTCCTGCCTAACTGTTGATCCAGAGGAAGGCAAAAAAACCCCCACCAAATTTATGAAGGGGGAAAAAATGTCTTCCTGACTCCAAGTGGCAATCGGAAATTTCCCTGGATCAACTCTACTTTATGTATCAATACCAGTAACTTGCAACATTCCTTGTTTGCAGAAACTCATCCAGCTTTTTTTTTAAACTGACCAATGAACCTGCCATAACAACATCCACTGGAAGACAGTTCCATAGCTTTACCATTCTCACAGTGAAAAACCCTTTCCGAACTTGAAGCTTAAACCTTTTTTCTTCAAATCTTAAAGGGCATGTCCACCCCCAAAACTAAAATTTAACCCCTTACTGGCCACATCAAGTAGTTTAAAACAATCCTTACATTACATTCCTGCGCAAACATATAGTTCCCCTGCTGTGGGGTGTGGTGCCCCCTCCCCCCAAAAAGGTCCCCACCGGAAACTGCTGTGTAGGAGCAGTGTGTGACTCATGCTGTGCCTGAGACTTCCTCAACCTCATCAAGGTTGAGGCATGCTCAGTGCAGCCCCGCCTGCCTCTCAGCCAATCACGGACGCGGCTGCCGGTCCCGCCCCTGCTTTCAATTCCATGCAAGCAGAGGGCCTGAACACGCAGCGGAGGAAGAGGGCAGGTAAGTAAGATCGGGGGACTTTCTAACGATTATATTAATGCGGTTGGGGCTGGGGAGCATGCCCTACCACATATCAAAAGTTAATTTCAGGGTGGACATGCCCTTTAAGGGATGTCCTTGTGTCCTCTGACATGTTCTATTGGTGAACAATGCCCCAGATAGTTTATTGTATGGCCCGTTAATGTATTTATACACAGGTATCATATCCCCACGCAAGTGCCTTTTCTCCAGCATACATAATTGTAACTTTTCCAATCTCTCTTCATATTCAAGCTCCCCCAATCCCCTTATTATTTAGTTGCCCTTCTCTGAACCCTTTCCATTTCAAAGATGTCCTTTTTGTACACAGGATTCCAAAATTGCACTGCATATTCCAAATGAGGCCTTACCAATGCTTGGTAAAGAGGGAGAATATAATTTTCCTCCCTTGAATCCATACCTCTCTTTATACAAGACAATACCATGCTGGCTCTGGCTGTTGCCGCCTGGCACTGCTTGCTTCCTTTAAGTTTGTTATCCACCAAAACTCCAAGATCCCTTTCCAAAAGACAATAGTTTGTCTTCTCCAAGCTGCCCAATGTTCTTGATGCTGTCAGCAAAGTAAACACAGATTATTATCCCACCAACCTCAAGGGAAACTAAGCCTACATTAGGAAATTTTGCAGAGGTACCAAAAAGAGACCGAATTTAATTTTTAGGATCAGTAAAGTGTGCAAAAACTTATCGTCTCTCAGTACCAACTGTTTTTCACTAACATACCAGAAAAAAGGGGAGTGGGTGTCCGTGGGGAGTCGGCTGTGGCGTTTTTTTTTTTCTTGTAATTGCACTTTTGCATGCATCCCATTTGAGCTAAGTTGGTGGCTACGTCTCTGTGTGCATCCACGAATATGGCATACCGTATGATTTAGGAGATGCGGAAGATTCACATTTAGTGGGGTGTTTTTTTTCTTGTCAAGTGGGATTAGGTAGGATTTCCACCTTTAAAACATCTTGTTTTATTTTTTTACAAAATCTGCTAAAATCACAGTGTTCTTTAGATTACTGCATCTGGAATTCTTCATGTATGTATGAAAGCAGGGCACCATTAAATAGCTGAAGGTGTGTATAGTTATAGTATAGTATAGTGTGGGGTATTTCCAAGTTTCTGGGCTGTTTCCTTTGAAAAAATGTTGTCTGTTTAAAGTAAAGAGCACTTTTTATTATAAAAATGTTGTCTGTTTAAAGTAAAGAGCACTGATTTTTTTCTTGTAATTGCATTCTTCCCATTTGGGTTAGTTGGTGGCCCCGTCTCTGTGTGCATCCACGCATATTGCATACCATTTGATTCAGGACATGTGGGAGATTGACATCTAGTGGGTTATTTTACTTGCCAAGTGGGTTTAGGTAGGATTTCCAGTTCTATGGAGTACTGCACCTGGAATCTTCATGTATGTTTGAAAGAATGTTACTGTTATGTAGCTGAAGGTATGTAGATTCCAGAAATATAGTTTGTGGGGGTTATATCCAAGTTTTGAGGCTATTTCCTTTGAAAGAGTCAGCATTTTTTCTTGTAATTGTACTTGTGCATGCATCCCATTTCTCTTAGCTGGTTTCCATGTCTCTGTGTGCATCTATGCATATGGCATACCAATTGCATACCATACCAGGACATTTGGGAAATTGATATTATTGGTAACTTTTTTTTTCATTACGTGGGGTTTTGGCATGATTTGTAACTTTGAACCTTGTTTTTCCTTTATTTTTTTTATATAAAATCTGCTAAAAGTGCAAAATTCTAGGAAGATCTGCGCCCACACCATTGATGGTATGAATGATAAAATGCCATTATTGCTTAGCTGAAGGTATGTAGATTCTAAGAATTTAAAGTTTTGGGGGGTATTTTTGAGTTACAGGGGTATTTAGATTGAAAAATCTGGAAAGTTGCTGTTATTGGGCCACTGCGCATTGGCTCACTTTGTGACTTAGTGGCTTCCATGTTCGTGTGTATAACCATGCATATGGAATACCATTTGATTCAGGGCATTTGGGAGATTTATACTTTACGTTTTTTTTTAAATTACATAAGAATTTTCCATAATTATTAAGTTTGAAATTTATTTTTGTACCGGTACATTTTTCCAGAAAACCTGGTGAAAGTGCAAAATTCTATTCAGAACTGTGCCCACATCATTGATGGTATGCAGAAAAGAATGCCACTGTTGTATAGCTGAAGGTGTGTAGATTCCAAGAATATATACTTTATAGCTGTGCATTGGCTCACTCTGTGGCCAGTCAATTCCATGTCCGCGTGTGTAACTATGCACATGGCATACCATTTGATTCAGGACATTTGGGAGATTGATATCTGGTAACTTTTCTTTATATTACTTGCGGTTTGGCATGATTTCTACCTTTGAAAAAAATTTTTTGTTCATTATTTCAGAAAGTCTGCTAAAAGTGCAAAATTCTACGGAGAACTGCGCCCACCCCATTGATGGTATGAATGAACGAACTACATACAGTGTTCTGTAGCTGAAGGTGTGTAGATTTGAGGAATATACATCTACTGTACTGTATGTCCCATTTGTAATTAGTTTCATTCAGGAGAGGTTAGGTTATCACATCTGTGTTGGTTGGAAACTTTTTGCTACAGTTTTTTAGTAAAATTTAACTTTGATTTTTTATTTTCTCTGAATTATTATTTTTGGAGAACATGTTTTGTATTGTTTTATATGCCAAACATATGGTAGTCTCCAAATTTGTTTTTGGAGCATATGTCTGGTACTCTGAAGAGACAGATATTTTAGAAACAAAGAGTTTTTTTTGTAAAACTACGATTTGTACAAATAAAAATGTAGGTAAAAAGGACATTTTACAACAACAACAAAAGAAAAATCCATATTTTTCTCCTGAAAACTTAAAGTACACTTTGTGCTAAAAAAAAAAAAAGATGTATAATATTTCTTATTTACTTTAAAATTAGTCTTAACCGATTTAGGGGAAAATCTTGTTGGCACTGAAGAGTGAAATTTTGCTGACACTGAAAGAATCTCCCCTTATGGGAGGAGCAATTAGCTGCACTGTTGTGTCAGTGTAAGGGGGAACAAGTTTATTAACAATAAACTTCTTTCACTTTTTTGTTTGCCTTTCTTTTGTACTCATATGAAAGGTATCATACTGCAAAATGGGGTTCTAATCCGTCTCTTTTTGTAAATATCAGTTATCAATTTACTACTGTAACCCTATGGGGGGTCAGCAGGCACTGGGTGGGGCCAGTATAGAGGTGGGTGGAAGTAGGACAGGGAAGGTTGAGGAGGGAGGTAGTTTTGTTAGGGTTACTAGGGGAAGTGGGGGATGGAAGGGAGGGTGGCTTCTTCTCAGAATGCCCATCCCAACAGATTTGCCGTCTTAGGTAATGAAGTGGAGGAGGACACCTCGGAATTAGCGTGTATGGAGGGGGCTAGTCCCTTGAGCACCCAGCAGACTGCCATCTCTGATACAAGGGAGGAGGAACTAAGGATCAGGAATGCTAGGCAGGTGGTAGTGGTAGGGGATTCCACTATAAGGAAGGTAGATAGGGTAATCTGCCGCCAAGACCCTACATGCCGAACTGTGTGTTGCCTTCCTGGTGCTAGGGTTCGGCATGTGGTGGATCGTGTAGACAGATTATTGGGTGGCTCCGGGTGTTGGAAAAAGGCTGATGTTATTCCAATATTTAAAAAGGGTAGTCATTCACAGCCGGGTAATTACTGTGGTGGGGAAGATCCTGGAAAGTTTAATAAGGGAACATGTTCTAGAGTATATTTCAAGGACTGACATTTTAAAGAAGTAACCAGCATGGATTTAGGAGGAATAGATCTTGTTAAACTAACTTGTTTGGCTTTTATGAGGAAGTAAGTTGAAATTTAGACTCTGGCATAGCAGTAGATGTAGTTTACTTGGATTTTGCAAAGGCTTTTGATACAGTCCCCCATAGGCGACTAATATATAAGCTTAGGTCTGTTGGTCTGGGGAATCACATTTGTACATGGATAGAAAATTGGTTAATGAATAGGATGCAGAGAGTAGTTTTAAATGGGGCTTCATCATTGTGGACTAAAGTGGGGTGACACAGGGTTCTGTGTTGGGGCCGCTTCTATTTAATCTATTTATTAATGATTTGGAAGTGGGTATTGTCAGCAAGGTTTCTGTGTTTGCTGACGACACAAAACTTTGTCGACCATTAAAAGCTTTAGAGGATGTGCAATCGTTGCAGGGGGATCTAGATAGATTGTCACATTGGGCTGCTAAGTGGCAGATGAGATTCAGTGTTGCTAAATGTAAGGTGATGCATTTTGGACTTAAAAATCCTTGTGCTACTTAAACTGTAAATGGCTCTGTGTTAAGTGAATCCCTGTTGGAAAGGGATCTTGGAGTTTTGGTGGATAACAAACTTAAAGGTAGCAAGCAGTGCCAGGCGGCAAAAGCCAGAGCCAGCATGGTATATTGTCTTGTATAAAGAGAGGTATGGATTCAAGAGAGGAAAATGTTATTCTCCCTCTTTACAAAGCATTGGTAAGGCCTCATTTGAAATATGCAGTGTAATTTTGGAATCCTGTGTTCAAAAGGGACATCTTTGAAATGGAAAGGGTTCAGAGATGGGCAACTAAATTAATAAGGGGATTGGGGGAGCTTGAATATGAAGAGAGACTGGAAAAGTTACAATTATGTACGCTGGAGAAAAGGCGCTTGCGTGGGGATATGATTATTGTGTATAAATACATTAACAGGCCATACAATAAACTATCTGGGGCATTGTTCGCCAATAGAACATGTCAGAGGACACATGGACATCCCTTAAGACTTGAAGAAAAAAGATTTAGGGGCATATTTATAAAAGAGCGAAAAGTAGCGAAATGTTTTCGCATTCGCTTTTCGCATGGGTTTTCGCCAAAAAGACAGTTAACGCTATTTATAAAGGTAGCATTAACGAATGGCGAAACCGTTTCCGCGAGCTATCGCTAAACCCCTTTCGCCTTACTTCGCAATGGTAATTTTAGCGAAAAAGGAGCAAAAAGGCATAACGCGATTTATAAAAGAGCGAAAGGTGTTTTTTGCGTTAAAAAGAGCGAAAGTTTAGCGCGACCCTGAAGGTAGTGAAAAGTCATTGTTTGAGCGAAAAGGCTTTCTAATGGGTAATATGCCTTGAAAAAGCGAACGCGCATTAGAAGGGCGATCGCGCATTAGAGTGTAATATGCCTTGGAAAAGCGACATTAGAAAGGCGAATGCGCATTAGAATGTAATATGCCTTGGAAAAGCGACATTAGAAAGGCGATCGCGCATTAGAATGTAATATGCCTTGGAAAAGCGAACACGCATTAGAAAGGCGAACGCACATTAGAAAGGCGAACGCACATTATAATGGAATATGCCTTGGAAAAGCGAACGTGCATTAGAAAGGCGAACGCACATTAGAAAGGTGAACGCACATTAGAAAGGCGAACGCACATTATAATGGAATATGCCTTGGAAAAGCGAACGCACATTAGAAAGGCGAACGCACATTAGAAAAGCGAACGCACATTAGAAAGGCGAACGCACATTAGAAAAGCGAACGCACATTAGAAAGGCGACCGCTCATTATAATGGAATATGCCTTGGAAAAGCGATCGCGCATTAGAAAGGCGAATGTGCAGTGCAAAAGAAAATTGTATTCCAATTGAGAAATTCTAAGAAGATTGACTAAATAAGACATGGCTGACTTCTTGGTAAATGTGAGGTGGCCATTTTGAACTTGACATCATTTTCTAGTGGGCTTTTGTGGTTTTGAATGGTTTTCACAATGCAGTCTTCTTAGATGCGTTAAGTTTTCGCTGCGATACTTTTCGCTCTTTATCGCGCCCGTTCGCCTTTTTCAGCCGCGAAGTGTGTTTTTTCGCTTTTTTTATAAATAAGGCGAAACGAAGCCCCAAATGGCGCTATTTTCGCTGCGATGTGCTGCGCTAATTATTTGGCGAAAAAGACAATCCTTTATAAATATGCCCCTTAGACTTCAAGTTCGGAAAGGTTTTTTCACTGTGAGAACGGTAAAGCTATGGAACTGTCTTCCAGTGGACGTTGTTATGGCAGGTTCATTGGTCAGTTTCAAAAAAAAGCTGGATGAATTTCTGCAAACAAGGAATGTTGCAAGTTACTGGTATTGATTCATAAAGTAGAGATGGTCCAGGGAAATTTCTGATTGCCACTTGGAGTCAGGAAGGAATTTGTTCACCCTTCATAAATTTTGGTGTGGTTTTTTGCCTTCCTCTGGATCAACAGTTAGGCAGGAAATGAGGATATTGCTAGATGGGTTGGACTGGATGGACGTGTGTCTTTATTCAACCTCAAATACTATACTATACTATGTAAAAATGGGCCAGTGTGCTAATGATAAGAATTGTACCTTGCAAACCTTACCATTTTTACATTGAAAGATTCCTGCAATCCTTTTGGTTAAAGAAACACATAGCAGCTTAAATGTCACCTCTTTTAGAAAGAATGGTCCCATTAAAATGTGTTGATATATCCTACACTGTCTTCTGGAATCAGTAGCGTTTGCCTGATATGCACCTAGTAGTCTCATGGAAACTAAGGGGTTCTGTGTGTTAATGGCTATATATGTTCATTCCCCCTTGAGCAACTTAGTGTGTTGGTTATGAGCTTGAGCATGCACAGAAGAGGCAGCTAGGGGATTAGCATTCAGTTGCCTGTGATGTCAGCTGTCAAATCCATGACTGACATTTGCTATCTGGAAGAACTAGGATGCAGAAACAGGTGCAACAGGACATTGTGCAGCATTTAAATTAGTCTTATATTTTTCAGCTTTACAATCTGCAGTTTTGGGGTTTAAGGGGGTTATTTATGTATGTATCATTATTCATTTGAGAGATGGACTAACCCTTTAAAGATTATTCAGATGACCTTCCCTTTTCCAATATGGTCACTGCTGTAGCTGTCAAAGTTCACTTTGGTACACTGTTGCTGGCATTGTTGTCTAGTTTTCTGTACGTGCAATCCATTAAAAAATGCACCTTCATCAGACTCATAAGATACTAAAAGTAGATACTAAAATATGTAAGCAAGCGACATGATGACCAAATAAGTGTTAGAGGTCTTAAAGGGTATCTAAACTGGGAGAAAATGTAAATTCCTCATTACTGTGGGCAAACTCTATGTACCAGCAGAGTCAGATTAAGAAAAAAATGGGGCCCTAGACACAAGTCAGATTTGGTGCCCCAAAAAACTTTCCATTACACAAATTTCACTATTATAGTATAAGCAAACTTTACAAATAAAAGCAAGATACTTGATACTAAAGTACTTTATTGAATAATTTAACAATATAAATAACATGTTTTGTATAAAGACATATACGTCCATCTACTCCAAACTTTATACCCTACCCATAATGCCTGTCTAATAGTTACATAGTAACATAGTATTGGAGGTTATATAAAGACACACATCCATCCAGCCCAACCTTGATACCTTATCCATAATGACTGTCTAACAGTTACAGAACATAGTAACACAGTATTGGTGTTTGTATAAAGAAATATGTCTATGTATTACAACCTTTATGTTCTATCCATAATGACTGACTAACACTGGTAAAGCAAACTCGGAATTCAATGACACTGGCAGGGGCACTTCTAGGTGCTTCCTGAGCCAAACTTTTTATTGCTGCCCTTTCGCTCGCCGCCGCCACGTTAAATTGGCTGTGGCTTTGTGGATGGACGTGGCTAAAGTTTTACGATTTTGAACTTCCTATCACACAAGTATTTAAACAGTTCCTGAGACAGTCAATTAGCAATAATGTAAATTACTAGAAACAGATATTACATCCCCTTCTCAAACAACTTGTGTTGCCACTACCATATTTCAGGTTTTTGTAGCTCAACTCAACTTATTTTATTGCCTGTGCTATACATGTTGGTACAACTGTTACAGTAAATTAGAAATGCCATACTTTCTATAGTATAAAAGATTTCGGCAAAAAGATTTGTAAGCCTGCCAACACATCAAGGTAGACTCTTTCCAGCAGGCCCCTAACTAGTCTAACGTAGCCTCACAAACTAAGTAAAGCTAACCTAACCATATAAAAGGATTTTTAAAACATAATCAGGGTTATTGCTTGTGAAGGTTCTCATTCATCCAGGTCATGGTATATCTGTTGTTTAGCTAGATATTTTGCCACCTTGTATGTTACCGAGTTGATGCTGCTGACTATAGGTCTTAGTGGGGCCCCTTCCTTATGTATCTTTGGGAGTCCATATATGCATGGATGTGCCTCACCAGGGTAGAGGCGATGATACATTGCTCGGTCAATGGCTTTATCCTTTTGAAGCTGTTGTAGTAAGTCTATGACTCTTTTCTTGTAACGGCTGGTGGGATCCCTTGTTAAAGCCTCATATGTGTTGTTATCGGCCAGGAGCATGGTCACCTTATCATGGTAGTCTGAGGTGTTGAGTACCACTGTGCATCTTCCTTTATCTGCCGGTAGAATGGTGATACTGGAATCTTTCTTGAGGGATGTTAAGGCTCTTCTTTCCTGTGTAGTCAGGTTAGATGAAGGAATTTTAGCACTGGCTAAGGCTGCAGATACCTTAAGGCGAAGTTGTTCTGCCTCACTCTGTGATACCTTATTACTGTGGATAGAGGCTTCTGTGGCTGCTATAATATCCACCACAGGGATGGCTTTAGGGGTGATGGCAAAATTCAAGCCCTTACCAAGGACTTCCATTTCTGGCTGGGTCAGGGTCCTGTTAGACAAGTTTCTCACCCATTCCTCCTTGTTTGATGAAGTGACACTTCCCTCCTTTTGTATCCAAGGTAGTTGTTCTCCTTTGGGGCTGTTCTGGGATGCCAGAATAGAGAACTTGTTCTGTTGCCTTTGTTTGCCCTTACAGTGCTGAGAAAGCTGTGCTTGTTTGGTGAACTCCATCACTCTTTCCCAGATGTTAGCTAAAAATATCTAGCTAACATCTTAGGACCTTTGGTGGGAAGTTCTAAGCATCACATCCAGAACTCTCAGGATTTCACCAACAAGATTGAAGATATAGTACTCGGTGTAGAAGAAACTATGGTGTCCTATGATGTGACATCTCTCTTCACTTGTATACCCACCAAGGAGGCTGTTGACATGGTGAGAAAACGGCTGGGCCAAGACAGCACTCTTACCAGCAGAACTGATCTCAACCCAGAACAGGTGTGTTCCTTGTTGGACTTGTGCCTGAATACCACCTATTTCAAATACAGGGATAAGTTCTATAAGCAAAAACATGGATGTGCTATGGGATCTCCAGTTTCACCCATTGGCCAACCTTTACATGGAGGAGGTAGAAACACAGGCGCTTAATACCTTTAAGGGCATAGCACCCAGCCACTGGTTCAGATATGTTGATGACACCTGGGTTAAAATCCACCAGAAGGAAGTACAAGCTTTCACAGAACACATTAATGCGGTGGACCAAAACATTAAATTCACAAGGGAAGAGGTACAAAACAACAAACTGGCTTTCTTGGACTGCTTGGTAGAAGTTAAGGAAAATGGTAAACTGGAAGTAGAGGTTTACAGAAAACCAACACACACAGATCAGTATTTGATGTTTGACTCCCACCACCCTTTAGATCACAAGCTGGGGGTCATCAGAACCCTGCAACACAGAGCCGACAACATCCCCACTAGCACAGAGGCGAAGGCTAAAGAAATGAAACATCTCAGAGGAGCCCTTAAAACTTGTGGATATCCAGACTGGGCCTTTGTCAAAAGAAGTAGAAGGAAAGAAAAGAACATGAATACCAACAGTGAAGGGGAAAAGCAAGACAGGAGGAAGAACATGGTCATCCCATATGTAGCAGGGGTCTCCGAGAAATTAAGAAGAATTTTCAAAAAACATTGTATCCCTGTCTGCTTTAAACCGAACAACACACTGAGGCAGCAATTGGTACATCCGAAAGACCCAATACCAAAACACAAGAAAAGCGACATCATATATGCAGTGCAGTGCAGTGAAGAATGCTCTGATTTGTATGTGGGGGAGACCAAACAGCAACTGCATCGACGTATGGCCCAGCACAGAAGAGCCAATTCCTCGGGTCAGGACTCAGCCGTGTATCTGCATCTTAAGGATAAAGGACATACCTTTGAAGATTGTAATGTTAACATACTGGCGAAGGAACGTGACTGGTTCAAGAGAGGTGTTAAGGAGGCCATTTATGTGAAAATAAAGAAACCAAGCCTAAATAGAGGTGGGGGGGTTCGACACCAACTGTCTGCCATGTACAATGCTGTTTTAACACCTTACTCTGGGCGTTCCTATAACACCTCTTAGCCACTATCTAATCACACCCTTAACACCTGGCTGTGATATGCTATTGGGATTTTCCAGGGTACATAATTGCCACAGATTCTTGTACAAGTCATTCTGAATTGAGAAAGCCAGTCGGATGACTAGCGAAACGTCTTCAAGAACTACATTTCAAGTCCAGTTGATCTAATTGAATACAACAGATAAATCAGGGTTATTCAATAAAAGTTCTTATCATTTAAAATGGTGCTAATTTTGCCCAAACCAATCAGATTTTATTTAACATTTGAAAGCTAACATCTGATTGGTTTGGGCAAAATTAGCACCATTTTTAACAATAAGAAGTTTTATTGAGTAACCCTGTATATCTATTACTAGGGAATATTGACCGGTCAAGGGAAAAAAAAATAATCAAGGGAAAAAAAAATATTTTCCACTGCTGCTTGTCTGCTGCCTTTCTTGTTCAGTGCAGGGGTGCCACCCGAGACAAGTGTCTCACTCTGCCTAATAGTAAATGTGGCCCTGGACACTGGTACACAAACTACAAATTTCATGATACTAGTGCAGCAATGGGAATTTCATGCCATGACACTGGTACAGCAATCTAAGAATTTGATGCTGTTAAAGCAAAATGGCAAATCAATGACAATGGTACAGCAAACTGGGAATTTCATGATTCTGATACACAAACTGGAAAATCAATGACAATGGTAAGTGAACTGGGAATTCCATATTTCTAATACAGCAATCTGGGAATTTCATGATACTGTTAAAGCAAACTGGCAAATCCAAAACCATTCCCCTGTCCCCACAAGCAATACAGTTATATTTAGCACTCAGTGCCTTTTTAATGCGCAAACCCATTCCTCCACCCCACCCCCACCAGCACACCACCAGCATTTCCCCCCATCAGCACACCACTTCACACCCCCTCCCTCTTGGCACACATTCAGCACACATCTCCATAGACACACCACATTACCAAACTATTAACACCTCCATTGCCACACCGCAAGCACCGCTCATTTGATACACCACCAGTACCCCCCATTAACACCAGCACCAACCCCCTTCTCCCCATTGGCACCTCACATTAACACTAGCACCCCTCCCCCCATTGGCACAGCAGATTTATACCCCCCATTGGCACACCTCATTAACACCAGCACTAGACCCCCTATTGGTATCCCACACTAACACCAGCACACACACACTGCCCCTATTGGAACACCAAATTAACACCCCCATTGGCATACCACATTAACACCAGCACCCTACACCCCCCTCTCATTGGCACACCAAATTAACACCAGCACCAAACCCACCCACCCACACCCACATGACGGTATGTAGGGAAGGACAGCAGCCATCGGGTCACTCAGGACCACACCAGACAGGCAGTGGGAAAGCAAGCAAGCTGCGTGTCGGTGTGCTGTGTGTCATGCTTGATTACTGATGTGCTGCATACCTGTACTTTCTGTACTGGAAGCTGGAAACCAGCTACATTAAAGGTAAAGTAAATTCCTGGCATGGATAAGGACTCAATATAATTGTTCATAAGAGGGGCAGAACCGGATTATTGTTATCCAACTAGAGTGGGCCCCTCTGCCATCCTGGCCCAAGGCACTTGCCTTTGCTGCCTTGTCCATTATCCAGCCCTGTGTACCAGTCACTGTGGGCAAACACATGTACAAGTCACTGTGGACAAAATTTATGTACCAGTCACTGTGGGTAAACATATGTACCAGTCACTGTGGGAAATCATGTACAGGTCACTGTGGGCAAACAGAGATGGCCAAAACTCAGAAGTTTCGTTCCATTTTCAGATTTACAGAATGCAGTTAAATCCCGAAGATCCGAAAATGGAACTTACTTTCGAGTGTTTGGAACGTATTTTCAAGAGTTACCCAATGTACAAGTTTATTTTTGTTAACCCTTGAAACTAGACTCGAAATGTTCAATAACCCTCAATAACTACTTTCGAGTTCTCAATTGTATTTTTGAGGGTCATCGAACATTCAAAGTTATTTTCGTACATTACCTTGTACATTCGGTAACCCTCGAAAATACATTCCAAAGTCCGAACTATCTGCCCAGTTTCTGATTAAAAATGTGGATTTTGGAACCGAGGGGTTCTGCGTTGGTCCCATCTCTATCAGTCAATGTTGGCAAACTTGTATGTACCAGTCACTTTAAGAAAACTTGCATCTACCAGCCAATGTGGGAAAACTTGTATGTACCAGTCACTGTGGGCAAACATTTACATGACATTCTGGGCAAACCTATGCACCAGTCACTGTGGGCAAACATATGTATCAGCCACTGTGGGCAAACATATGTATCAGCCACTGTGGGCAAACATTTACATGACACTCTGGGCAAACTTATGAACCAGTCACTGTGGGCAAACATGTACTAATCACTGTAGGCAAACTTAATGTACCAGCCACTGTAAGCAAACTTTATGTACCAGCCACTGTAGGCAAACTTATGCACCAGTCACTGTGGGAAAACTTTATGTACCAGTCACTTTGGGCAAATTTATGTACCAGTCACTGTGGGCAAACATTTACATGAACTCTGGGAAAACTTATGCACTAGTCACTGTGGGCAAACATATGTATCAGTCACTGTAGGCAAACTGTATGGACCAGTCACTGTGCGCAAACTTATGTACCAGTCACTGTAAGCAAACTTTATGTACCAGTCACTGTGGGCAAACCTATGTACCAGTCACTGTGGACAAACCCATGTAGCAGTCACTGTGGGCAAATCTATGCACCAGTAACTGAGGGCATACTTATGTACCAGTCACTGTGGACAGATGTTATGTACCAGTCACTGTGGGCAAATATGTACAGGTCACTGTGGGAAAACTTGTGTACCAGTCAATGTGGGCAAACCTGTGTACCAGTCAATGTGGGTAAACTTATGTACCAGTCACTGTGGACAGACGTTATGTACCAGTTACTGTGGGCAAATATGTACAGGTCACTGTGGGAAAACTTGTGTACCAGTCAATGTGGGCAAACCTGTGTACCAGTCACTGTGGGTAAACTTATGTACCAGTCACTGTGGGTTAACACATGTACCAGTCACTGTGGGCAAACTTTATGAACCAGTCACCGTAGGTAAACTTTATGTAACAGTCACTGTGGGCAAACTTATGTAACAGTCACTGTGGGCAAACTTATGTACCAGTTCCTGTGGGTAAATACTGTATATGTACAAGTCACTGTGGACAATCTTTATGTACCAGTTACTGTGGACAAACTTACGTTATAGTCACTGTGGGCAAACTTAAATTTACCAGTCACCATGGGCAAACATATGTACCAGTTAATGTGGGCAAACATATATACCAGTTAATGTGGGTAAACATATATACCAGTCACTGTGGGAAAGTTTATGTACCAATCACTTTGGGCAAACTAATGTACCAGTTACTGTGGGCAAACATATGTACCAGTCACTATAGACAAACATACGTACCGGTCACTACTTTCGGGTTCCAGTTGTATTTTGGAGGGTTAACGAACATTCAAGGTTATTTTCTTAGAATACCTTGTACATTCAGTAACCCTCGAAAATACATCTCGAAGTCACAAAATCCGAACCACCAGTTTCTGACAAAAAATTTGGAATTTGGAAACGAGAGGTTCTGTATCGGATCCCATCTCTATGGGCAAACTTATGTAGCAGTCAATGTGGGCGAGCATATGTACCACCATATGTACCACTGTGAGCAAACTTTTATGTACCAATTATTGAGGGCAAACTTGTATGTATCAGTCAATGTGGGCAAACTTTGAGAAAACTTGTATCTACCATCACTCTGGGAAAACATGTATATACTAATTACAGTGGGCAAAACTTGTATGTACCAGTCACAGTGGACAAACTTTATGTGCTAGTCACTGTGGGCAAGCGTTATGTACACGTGTACACGTCACTGTGTGCAAACATATGTACCATCACTGTAGGAAAACTTTATGTACCAGTCACTTTGGGCAACTTATGCACGAGTCACTGTGGGCAAACATTATGTACCAGTCACGGTGGAAAAACTTTATGTCCCAGTCACAGTGGGCAAACTTATGCACCAGTCACTGTGGGCAAACCTATGTACCAGTCACTGTGCGCAAACCTACGCAGCAATAACTGTGAGCAAACTTATGTACCAGGCACTGTGGACAAACTTTATGTACCAGTCACTGTAAGCGAACATGTACAGTCCCTGTGGGTTAACACATGTACCCGTCACTGTGGGCAAACTTTATGAACCAGTCATCGTAGGCAAACTTTATGTAAAAGTCACGGTGGGCAAACTTATTTAACAGTACCTTGTAGGTTAACTTATGTAATACAGTTCAGAGATGCCCCAGCAAACTGCTGTTGGCTGTTTGCCAGACAATGGATAGGTGCAATCCTCCAGCCCTCTACTCCATGGGCCTAAGTTATCCAAGATAAAGAAGCAAACGGAGGAGCACACTATATCTGTGAATTTAACAATTTATTTAAACAACACACGATGTTTCGGGAACACTATGTCCCTTCCTCAGGTATAACTAGTGCAATGTGAGTAACAAACATATATACCCTCAAACCCCATCTACTGGCCATGTGGCAATAAGAGTGACAGGCCAGGGTACCAAAGTTAGGATGTCTTAAACCAACCACATGTAAAGTGCTAGGTGCTTACAAAATCAAGTGGATCCACATTATAAAAACTGTTAAACATCATATGCAATAAATATAAATCTCTGAATAAGTAAAAACGTAAAACAGTGCCATTTGTCCCTTCTATTATTCTGTGATAACGACATAATAAATTGCATACAATTTCAAGATACATATATATTGTGTAATAAAAGTGTTAATGTATATTAATGATTAAAACCAACAGTAAAACCATAAAAAGTACTTTGATATATCTTTATGATATTTTCTTAAATGGTTCTCTGAATAAAATGCATTTTCTTTTCATGTCCTGTGGATGATTATCAAGGACCTAAGTGATAATGTTAAAATATGAGTACTAATTTCTAAACAATAAATCCTGTTGAGCTACTATATAATAAATCATTATCGACAGGTTATATCATCAGAGAAGGATGCATTTTTGATTACAGAAAACTATTAAGGCCTTTATCCTTATTCATGCCTTTTGGACTTAATGTAGCAGATGTATCCATTGTGCTTCCTTATTCAGTAAAGTTCTTCTGTAGTTACCTCCTCTTATTTTGGGTTTAACCACTTCCAGAACTTGCCATTTGAGCTGAGACGCTTGATGCCTGTTCTGGAAAAAGTGCTTGCTAACCAGATTTTCATACCTAAAGGGTGTGCCCTTATAGTTGATTATATCCCTCTTATGTTCGCCTATTCTATTCCCTCATAAGAGGGAAGCTAAAATCCCCAAAACAGGCATTAAGCGTCAAGTTTTAGAAGTGGTTAAACCCAAAATAAGAGGAGGTAACTACAGAAGAACCTTACTGAATAAGGATGCACGATGGATACATCTGCTAGATACATTAAGTCCAAAAGGAAGGAGTAAGGAAGGAATTTTTTGCCCCCTTTTTAGCTGGGTTTTTGCCTTCCTCTGGAAAAGTGAATAGGTTGGACT
This sequence comes from Hymenochirus boettgeri, assembly GCA_019447015.1. Taxonomy (NCBI): domain Eukaryota; kingdom Metazoa; phylum Chordata; class Amphibia; order Anura; family Pipidae; genus Hymenochirus; species Hymenochirus boettgeri. The sequence goes on from CM033474.1 coordinate 120,945,086, forward strand.
TGATGGACGTATGTCTTTATTCAACCTCAATTACTATGTTACTATGTTACTAACTCTCCAGCTTTCAGTACTTGAACACATGTCCCACTGTGGGTGGAGTACACATTTCCCAGAGGCTTGGTCAAACCTCCAATGCAACAAGCAATATATATAGAAATGGGATAGTATATATCCACACAGAATTCAATACATACAAAAATTAGAAGCCTAGTGCACATACAATTAATTTTCTTACATTTTACTTTACCATTGTAATGCGAATTAAAAAGCCTGCCCTTCTCCCTGGATAAATTAAAGCAATTACTTGGCCAAATTATTTTAAGCCCAGCAACCACTTCACGGTTTGCTTTATTCTGCCGGGTCCCAAATTTTAACCTTTTTTACCTCAGTAACTTTTTACCTTCTTAGGGCTAGGCCACACTTCTGTGCTTTTTTTTGCGTTTGTGCTTGCGTTTTTTTCATATTGAAAACGCGGCAACACACCGAAAACGCGCATTTTCGGGTGTGTTGCAATTTACATTCCGCATTTTAAATTGCATGCAAACTTTTACTTTAAATCAGTACCTGTACCTGCCTTTTATGAGATGAAAGTCCCTGCTGCTCTTTCGCTTGTTTCTTGGGACTAACTCTCCAGCTTTCAGTACTTGAACACATGACCCACTGTAGGTGGAGTACACATTTGCCAGAGGCTTGGTCAAACCCCCAATGCAATCCAATTTACCATCCAGTGTTAGTCAGCCCTCCACACCTACCTCCACAAGCCATGCCCACTTTTTATGATAGTGTAATTAAAGAACTGGAGGTAAGATATAGGTCCTTTACTATACATAGTTCCATTCTTCAATTAAACTGAAATATATTAAATTTTGTGAATATTTGTTTGAGATGACAAAAGGTCTAGGAACACCCCTAATTGGAGTGGCTTTTTAGTAATGTCGGTGGCTTCTCAATGTTGGGGTGATACAAAAGTGTTGTGGTGGGGACCCCAGGAATTTATCTAATATGGGGCCCAAAAAATGCTGATGGTCGCCCTTATTCTATTTATCAGCTCTACTATCAAGGTTGAGCATATAGAAGGTGGCATAAGACTTTAGCTTTACCTTTAATATTCTCTCCCTTTCTTTTTAATTTCTATTAGCTTATTACTATGTATAGGACTTCTAAATATGCAATGGTATATAAAATCTGAAAAATATACTAGTAGAAGGAATATCTGAAATTACTGCTGATCCATTTAAATCCCTTACCCACTCAGTTAAAAGGTATCTCCACCCTTAAATTTTTTCTGTAGTGCCCACTCTAGCCCACACCCAAACGCCAAGTTCATTTTGTAAAAAGAACAGCACAAATGTACATAGAGTCCTTCGTCCCCCGACACTCTGTTCCCCGCCCTCTGCTCTCTGCTGTTGCAGCTGCCAGCAATGAAGTGCCCCGAGGGAACAAAGGAGTATAAACACATTTTTGTTGCTTTTTTACAAAATGAACTTGGTGATTGGAGGTGGGCTAGGGTGGGTTACACTACAGAAAAGTCTTTTAATGGTAGGGGATCAAGAAGCCAGAAGGGATCCAGAGTGAGGGAGGGGGGGGGCAAGGGCAGAGAGGACAAGGAAGAAGCAGGGACCGAATGACTCACTGACAGCTCCTACTCTTCACTTTTTGCAACTTTGGACAAGCACTGCAGGAGAACCATTAGGAGCAGAGGAGTAAGGTAATTTTTGAACACTACACAGTGGGGCCAGCAATGGGCTAAATTTTAGTTTTAGGGGTGGACATGCCCTATAATTTATGTATCCGTATCCAGAGTTCTGGTGTATATATTAACCCTGTGGGTGAAGGATTTATAAGGTAATGCAGTACAGTCAAGTTCCACATTGGGTTTTGTTCTGCGAATCAGATTGAATGCACATTTAACTAACTAATAGCTTAATAGTTACTGCATTTATGTCTTAACCCGATGCAGACTATAATACTTACGACTGTGATCCCGTGATATACTAAATCTTACATTAATAAATAAAAGGACTATTGGGAACAATTTGGAATATAACAGGAAGTGATGCATCCTTTTATTTAGCAAACGTATCTACAATAAAAAAACAAAAACAAATGTTAGTCTTTACTTTTGTACAAGTAGTTACCTTTCAAGCACTTGAGGCATCAAAATCAATATCTTATTAAACATCACAAATCTTTTCTTTCCAGTGCATATATGTTTTTTTTCTAACATTAGAATTCTCTTCTTAGTAATACATTTTTCAGCTTTTTTCATAGTTAGAAAATGATTAGCACTGTGGGGATTTCCTCCACATAATCAATTCCAATTCTTTGACAGCACATGTATACATTTAGGCATTCAATGCATAAACAGTAGAGAGATGCAAAACACAAAAAGTAAGTTTAAAATATAAAGATGTTTGTGCTATGTCAGTACTATGCGTTTGATTAAGTATAGTTAAAAAAGTATATAAATGCTTTTAATCAAAATGAGTATGTCACGAACGCCAGTTCGCTGGGCACGTGATCTGACCAATCAATCGGTACTCGCTGCCACCACTTTTAAGTTATGGCCTTAAAGACGCCCCAAAAACACTCTTGACTCTCACTGACTATGCACACCCCTGTCCTGGCAGCTAAATGGTTAACACCACACCATTCACCAAAGACAAAACCTATCAAATTTTAGATTTAATATTCCAAAAGGTGCATATAATAAAAAAATAAAAGAAAATGGTGTTATAATAAAATGACATACAATAGGTACAACAGTTATATAAAATAAAAAGGATAAAAATATTCACAGACCCTACTCACTAGAAGAAGTCCTGTATCCCGGGACGGGAAGAAACATCGGGTCCATACACACGGTTTTAGCATGTCCCCTCAGTATGAACACAGTTATAGGGGCTACAAGGATTTTTAAACCATTTGATGAACCACCCCCCTCTTGTGGTATAATATTGGTTTCTATTTTACATATTCCAATACCGAAATACATTTATTTTACATGTATGGTTGTCCTTAAAATGACCTCTTAGGGTACCCACCAGACCCCTAGCTTAAGAGAATTCCAGATACACGGTTCAGCACCACATTGTCTGGAAAAGAAGATCTGGTTCCATGCTTCACTAATTGTAATATAAACAATAGGACTGTTCCAGGGTGGAATGGTATTTTTATTTGGTCCTTTGCAAGAACTAATACCAATAGTTAACCCATTCTTGCCAAGTCACTACACATTTTCCTGACAGAGTAAACGAAAAAAAGAAAAGAAAGAAAATTCTTTGCTCAAGCACACATTTTGTATTTGCCTTCTGCCTGGGCATATTCCTTTATTTGTTATTGTTTGTGAAAATAAAGGAAATGTTATTGCTCAAATGCGTAAGTTAGTATTTACCAATGTTTAACAAATGAAGCAAAACAGAATATAACCCAGACTAAGTTTGTTTTGTGATATACCATATAAAATAATATAAAAAGGCTTGTGCGTTGATTTTTTGTAAACATTCTACAAATTTTCAAATTTTTTATTGATTTCCCACACACAATTTCACTAACTACTACTACTTTTCCAAAAAAATAAAGTGATGATAATGCATTTTTGGGAGTCCTTTCTTACCTAAAAATATTTTTTACTTAGCACACATCATATTGTATTAATAAGGGCTCAGTGACCAGATTCTTGTGTAGATAAGTGCTCTGGGAGTCTTCTTTAAAGGAGTTTTATTTTACAGTACATCACTCATCACAGCTCCCAATCATGTTTTTTCCCTCATTTTAAAAAGCCATTGGGCTGGAGGGGGGGGTTCATTCATGTGGTCACAGTAATACATTCTAAAACCCATTTGTTTATAATGTATGCCAATGTGCAGTTTATAATTTATGCTAATGTGCAGAGCTGGATCAGAGCTAAAGACACATAGAACGGCAGTAAAGAGAAATGATGTATCAGGAATTCATGTAGCATAATTTATGGATCTGAAGAAAAAAGGTTTAGGCTTCAAGTTCGGAAAGGGTTTTTCACTGTGAGAACGTTAAAGCTATTGAACTTTAGTGTCAATGTGGATGTTGTTATGTCAGGTTCATTGGTCAGTTTAAAAAAAAGGCTGGATGAGTTTCTGCAAACAAGGAATGTTGCAAGTTACTGGTATTGATTCATAAAGTAGAGTTGATCCAGGGAAATTTCCGATTGCCACTTGGAGTCAGGAAGGAATTTTTTTCCCCTTCATAACTTTGGTGGGTTTTTTTGCCTTCCCCTGGATAAACAGTTAGGCAGGAAATGAGGATATTGCTAGATGGGTTGGACTGGATGGACGTATGTCTTTATTCAACCTCAAATACTATACTATACATAGTAACATAGTAATTAAGGTTGAATAAAGACATACATCCATCAAGTCCAACCTATTCACCCTCTTTTTTTTTTTTTCTTTAACCCTACCTAACAGTTGATCCAGAGGAAGGCAAAAAACCCCAGCTAAAAAGGGGGGGGGGTTCCTTCCTGACTCCAAGCGGCAATCGGAAAGTATCCCTGGATCAACCAGATCTATATTCATTAATACCTGTAATTCTCAATATTTTTTAGTTTTAGAAACTTATCCAGGCCTGAAACTTATCCAGGCCTTTTTTAAAGCTGTTCAATGAACTTGCCATTACCACTTCTGCTGAAAGACAGTTCCACGGTTTCACCGTTCTCATTGTAAAGAAACTTTTCCTAACCTGAAGATGAAACTTCTTTTTTTCCAACCTTAAAGGATGTCCACGAGTCCTCTGATATCAACTATTAGTAAACAATGCACCAGAGAGTTCATTTGTATGGCCCATTAATATATTTATATAAGGTTATCCTGTCCCCACGCAAACGTCATTTCTCCAATGTAAACAGCCCTAACTTGTCTAATCTGCCTGCATATTCAAGCCCCTCCATTCCCCTTATTACTTTAGTTGCTCTTCTCTGAACTGCCTCAATTTCCAAGATGTCCCTTTTGTATATGGGATTCCAAAACTGCACCGCATATTCCAAGGCATTGCAGGCATTGTTCACCAATAGAACATGTCAGAGGACACGAGGACATCCCTTAAGACTTGAAGACAATATCTTGCTAGCTCTAGCCGTTGCTACCTGACATTTGGCATTGTTTGCTATAGCTAAGTGTTATCTACCAGAACCCCCAAATCTTTTTCCATTACAGATGCACTTAACAGAGTTATTTATGGTGTAGGTGGCACAGAAATTATTAAATCCCAAATGCATCACCTTACATTTATCAACATTGAATCTCATCTGCCATTTTGATAATCTATCTAGGTCTGCTTGCAACACTTGCACATCATTTGAAGTTTCCAAAGCTCTGCATAGTTTAGTGTCATCAGCAAACACTGAGAACTTGCTCTCAATGCCCCCTTCTCAGTCATTTATAAACAGATTAAACAAAAGAGGCCCCAGTACAGAACCCTGAGGCACTCCGCTTAGAACTTTAGCCCACATAGATGTAGCTCCATTAACCACCACTCTCTGTTTGCGATCCAATAACCAGTTCTCTATCCATGAACAAATGTTTTCTTCAAGGCCAACAGTCCTCAGTTTATACATTAGTCGCCTATGTGGCACAGTATCAAAAGCTTTCGCAAAATCCAAATATACCACATCCACTGCTGTGCCTGAATCTAACTTCTTACTTGCTTCCTTATAAAAAACAATTAAATTTGTCTGGTATGATCTATTTCTCATAAATCCATGCTGACTACTACTAATAAGATGATCTCTGGAGACAAAGTCATGGATATAATCCCGTAACAAAGTTTCCAGCACTTTCCCTACCAATGATCTTAGGCTTACAGGTCTATAGTTACCAGGCTGTGAACGACTACCTTTTTTGAATATTACAGTATTACATTGGCTTTTTTCCAATCCAGCAGCACATCCCCAGACCAAAGCGAATCTGAAAAGACGAGAAACAGTGGTCTAGATAGAACTGAACTAAGCTCTTTTAAAATCCGAGGATGCAATCCATCTGGTCCTGGGGCTTTATTGATATTAACTTATTAACTAATTGTTTCCATACCATATCCTCTGTCAATGTGAATGTGAATACTCTTCATTTCTTCCCTGCATATTATTACAAATAATGCTGTAAGGACAAGGATTCTCAACAGTAAAAACCGATGTAAAAAACTGTTTAGCAGATTAGCCTTTTCGGCATCCTCTTCAACAACCTCAGCCCCATTATTTAATGGTTCCACTTTCTCAGTCCTCATCTTTTTACCATTTATATACTTAAAAAACATTTTGGGGTTGGACTTGCTTTATTCGGCAATCCGTATTTCATTTTCTATTTTAGCTAGTTTAAAGGGCATGTCCACCCCCAAAACTATAATCCCCCCAACTACTGGCCCCACCATGTAGTGTAGTTTAATCCTTACCTCACATCCCAACTCCATCTGGTTCTCCTGTAGTCCCCCCCCAAAGTTCCAAAAACTGCCCACCAGGAGGCTAGCAGGTCCATATAGGACACTGCCTGCTACCTGGCCTCCCGGAGATTCCTGCCATGCGTGCTGCAGCCCTTCTTCCCCCTCCCTCCCTCTCCCTCCCATTCTACTATCCCTCCCCCTAGCATTAAACCCCCTTAATATTCTGCTCCCCCATGTCCCCCCGCCCCCACCGCATGTTTTTTTTTTTTAAAAAGCTCCCCAAACTCTTACTTACCTCTCCGCTTTCCTCCGCTGCACTGAATGACCGGCAGCCGCGTCCGTGATTGGCTGCCGCTCAGCCAATCACAGACGCGACTGCCGGTCCCGCCCCTCTGCTTGCATTCTCGCAAGCAGAGGGCCGGCAGTGCGGCGGAGGATCGAGGGGAGGTAAGTAAGAGTTTGGGGAGCTTTTTGAAAAAACAAAACATGCGGTTGGGGCTGGGGGACATGGGGGAGCAGAATAGTTAAATCCATTTTAGGGGTGGACATACCTTTAATTGCTTCTTGCACTCTTTATTACAGCTTTTGTACTCCCTGTAAGCCTGTTCTGTTCCCTCTGTTTTCAAAATTTTAAAAAGCCTTTTTCTGTTTTTCCATTTCCCTTTTTACATGAGCATTAAGCCATGCAGGAGTGGACCTAATTTTTTTTACACTTGTTACCTAAAGGTACAGATTTAGAAAATGTAATAGTTTACATTTAAAGATCCTTTAAAAGTGGTCCACATCTGCTCTGTATCTTTACCTAGAAACAATTCCCCCCAGTCTATGAGCAGGAGTGATTCCTTTAACAGCATAAAATTAGCTTTCCTAAAGTTAAAAGTTTTAGTTAACCCAGTGCACTTTAGTTTTTTACAACCTATATTAAATGACACTATATCATGGTCACTATTCGCTAAGCTTCCCATTACCTTCATCTCCAAAATGAGCTCAGGGTTATTACATATCACCAGATCCAACAACGCATTCTGTCTAGTAGGAACTTCTACTATCTGTGAAAGAAAATGCTCATATAGGAAATTTAAGAACTTTATACCTTTTGAGGTGCTGGCATTTCCCTTACTCCAATCTACTGTTCGCGGTAGTTAAAATCCCCCATAACCAGAACATGCCCCATACCAGCAGCCTTCGCCAACTGCATATGGAGATTCATTTCCACCTCCTCCCCGGCATTTGGTGGCTTAAAACATACTCCAACAATTAATTTATCTACCTTCTTGCTTCCTGTACACAGTTCCACCCATATTGTTTCTGCCGTATCGTTTACTCCCCCATCTATTCCATCTTTTAAATTTGGCTTCAATTCCTGTTTAACATACATACATACTCCTCCTTTCTTATTAACTCTGTCATGTCTAAATAAGGAGTATCCTTCAATATTTACTGTCCAGTCGTGTGAATCATTAAGCTATGATTCTGCTATACCAATCAAATCATACCTTTAAAGCTATTATTTCAAGTTCCCTGGTTTTTCCAGCCAGACTTCTTGCATTTGTAAACATATATTTTAGATTATCAATTGATTTACTTCCATACATGGTCCTACATGCCTTTACAAGGCACTGGTAAGGCCTCATTTGGAATATGCCGTGCAGTTTTGGAATCCCATATACATAAGGTACATCTTGGAAATGGAAGCAGTTAAGAGAAGGGCAACTAAATTAATAGGGGGAATAGGGGGGCTTAAATATGCAGGCAGATTAGACAAGTTAGGGCTGTTTACATTGGAAAACACACTCCAAATAATTATTTTTATTTTTTTTAATATTATTGTGAATTCCACATCACACAAAACACAACGTTTCGGGGGGTGTAAAGTGCCCCCTTCTTTAGGTGAAGAAGGGGGAACTTTTCCCCCTGAGATATTGTTGCTTTTTGAGGGAGAACCATTTGAGGTGTCTGTACCCACTGCTTGGGAGAGAGTGCACCTCCACCTGTGATTACCTGTTTACATTGGAGAAGCAACGTTTGCGTGGGGATATGATCACCTTATACAAATATATTAAAGGGCAACTGTGGTCTCAAAACAAGTGAGGGTTAAATGAAAGCCTTCAGTATTTCCTTTACAGTGAGCCAACAATCACATCTCTGGCTGTAGTCTGTGAGAAATTACATTGGGGTTAATGTTCATGCTTAGCTAAGACTTAATGCTGGGGAAATCAGGAAGTACCTGGGGGAAAAAATGACAGTTGAGAAGGAGAGCCTATTAATGCAGGCTGAGGCTTGTCACATGACTACAAGCTGGTCACATGGCTGAAAATAGGAAGTGTTCAAGCAGGAAGTAATATTGTTGAACTTTTCCAGCAATAACTTATCACAAATTTTATCTAGAGATGTGATTTAGGTTTTATTTTGAAGGTACGATGGAAAGCTTTTTATATAATTTTTACTAGTTTGGAAGAATTTGAGACCAAAGTTACCCTTTAATGGGCCATACAATAAACTCTCTGGTGCATTGTTCATGAATAGGTCATATCAGAGGACTTGTGGACATCCTTTAAGGTTGGAAGAAAAGAAGTTTTATCTTCAGGTTTATAGTTTATAGTAGTTTATAGTATTTGAGATTGAATAAAGACATACGTCCATCCAGTCCAACCCATCTAGCAATATCCTCATTTCCTGCCTAACTGTTGATCCAGAGGAAGGCAAAAAAAACCCACCAAATTTATGAAGGGGGAAAAAATTCCTTTCTGACTCCAAGTGGCAATCGGACATTTCCCTGGATCAACTCTACTTTATGTATCAATACCAGTAACTTGCAACATTCCTTGTTTGCAGAAACTCATCCAGCTTTTTTTTGAAACTGACCAATGAACCTGCCATAACAACGTCCACTGGAAGACAGTTCCATAGCTTTACCATTCTCACAGTGACCCCTGCTGATCAAAAAAGTTTTGGACCAAGAAAAGACATTGATGTTATTATTTATCTGACACTCCATTGAGTGGCACAAGAATTGGTATTATCAAAAACACTTAATTTTGCTCCAAGTTCACCCTTTAAAACAAGTAACATAGTAATTGAGGTTGAATAAAGACATACGTCCATCAAGTCCAATCTATTCACTTTTTTTAATACTTCCTAACAGTTGATCCAGAGGAAGGCAAAAAACCCAGCTAAAAAAAAAAGGGGGGGGGATTCATTCCTGACTACAAACGGCAATCGGAAAGTATCCCTGGTCAACCAGTATATGTTATATAATCCAGTATCTCAATCTTTTTTAGTTTTAGAAACTTATCCGGCCATTTTTAAAGCTATTCAATGAACTTATCACATCTGCTGGAAGACAGTTTCACCTCTCTCACTTTAAGCAACCTTTCCTAACCTAAAGTGCTAAGTGGGGTGCCACAAGGTTCTGTGTTGGGGCCGCTTCTTTTAATCTATTTATTAATGATTTGGAAGTGGGTATTGTCAGCAAGGTTTCTGTGTTTGCTGAAACACAAAACCTTGTTGATCATTAAAAACTTGGAGGATGTGCAATCGTTGCAGGGGGATCTAGATAGATTGTCACATTGGCTGCTAAGTGGAAGATGGGATTCAGTGTTGATAAATGTAAGGTGATGCATTTGGACTTAAAATCTGGACTACTTATACTATAAATGGCTCTGTGGTAAGTGAATCCCTGTTGGAAAGGGATCTTGGAGTTTTGGTGGATAAAAACTTAAAGGTAGCAAGCACTGCCAAGAAGGGCAACAAATTAATAGAGGGATTGGGGGAGCTTGAATATGAAGAGAGACTGGAAAAGTTACAATTATGTACGCTGGAAAAAAGGCGCTTGCGTGGGATATGATTACTGTGTATAATACATTAAGGGCCACACAATAAACATCTAGGGCATTGTTCGCCAATAGAACATGTCACGAGGACATCCCTTAAGACTTGAAGAAAAAAAGGTTTTAGGCTTCAAGTTTGAAAGGGTTTTCCGGGGTTAGTCACCAGAGAGTTATTGTATGGCCCATTAAAGGGTAACTTTGGTCTCAATTCTTCCAAACTAGTAAAAATATTATAAAAAGCTTTCCATCGTACCTTCAAAATAAAACCTAAATCACATCTCTAGATAAAATTTGTGATAAGTTATTGCTGGAAAAGTTCAACATATTACTTCCTGCTTGAACACTTCCTATTTTCAGCCATGTGACCAGCTTGTAGTCATGTGACAAGCCTCAGCCTGCATTAATAGGCTCTCCTTCTCAACTGTCATTTTTTCCCCCAGGTACTTCCTGATTTCCCAGCATTAAGTCTTAGCTAAGCATGAACATTAACCCCAATGTAATTTCTCCACAGACTACAGCCAGAGATGTGATTGTTGGCTCACTGTAAAGGAAATACTGAAGGCTTTATTTAACCCTCATTGTTTTGAGCCACAGTTGCCCTTTAATATATTTGTATAAGGTGATCATATCCCCACGCAAACGTTGCTTCTCCAATGTAACAGGTAATCACAGGTGGAGGTGCACTCTTCCCAAGCAGGGGTACAGACACCTCAAATGGTTCTCCCTCAAAAAGCAACAATATCTCAGGGGGAAAAGTTCCCCCTTCTTCACCTAAAGAAGGGGGCACTTTACACACCCCCCGAAACGTTGTGTTTTGTGTGATGTGGAATTCACAATAATATTAAAAAAAAATAAAATAATTATTTGGAGTGTGTTTTCCAATGTAAACAGCCCTAACTTGTTCTAATCGCCTGCATATTTAAGCCCCCCTATTCCCCTATTAATTTAGTTGCCCTTCTCTTAACTGCTTCCATTTCCAAGATGTACCTTATGTATATGGGATTCCAAAACTGCACGGCATATTCCAAATGAGGCCTTACCAGTGCGTAAAGGCATGTAGACCATGTATGGAAGAAATCAATTGATAATCTAAAATATATGTTTACAAATGCAAGAAGTCTGGCTGGAAAAACCAGGGAACTTGAAATAATAGTTTAAAGGTATGATTTGATTGGTTATAGCAGAATCATAGCTTAATGATTCACACGACTGGACAGTAAATATTGAAGGATACTCCTTATTTAGACATGACAGAGTTAATAAGAAAGGAGGAGTATGTATGATGTTAAACGGAATTGAAGCCAAATTTAAAAGATGGAATAGATGGGGGAGTAAACGATACGGCAGGAACAATATGGGTGGAACTGTGTACAGGAAGCAAGAAGGTAGATAAATTAAGTTGGGAGTATGTTTTAAGCCACCAAATGCCGGGGGAGGAGGTGGAAATGAATCTCATATGCAGTTGGCGAAGGCTGCTGGTATGGGCATGTTCTGGTTATGGGGGATTTTAACTACCGCGACATAGATTGGAGTAAGGGAACTGCCAGCACCTCAAAAGGTATAAAGTTCTTAAATTTCCTATATGAGCATTTTCTTCACAGATGTAGAAGTTCCTACTGACAGATAGCGTTGTTGGATCTGGTGATATGTAATAACCCTGAGCTCATTTTGGAGATGAAGGTAATGGGAAGCTTAGCGAATATGACCATGATATAGTGTCATTTATATAGGTTGTAAAAAACTAAAGTGCACTGGGTTAACAAAACTTTTAACTTTGGAAAGCTAATTTTATGCTGTTAAAGGAATCACTCCTGCTCATAGACTGGGGGGAATTGTTTCTAGGTAAAGATACAGAGCAGATGTGGACCACTTTAAAGGATCTTTAAATGTAAACTATTACATTTTCTAACTGTACCTTTAGGTAACAAGTGTAAAAAAAATTAGGTCCACTCCGCATGGCTTAATGCTCATGTAAAAAGGGAAATGGAAAAACAGAAAAGGCTTTTTAAAATTTTGAAAACAGAGGGAACAGAAAAGGCTTACAGGGAGTACAAAAGCTGTAATAAAGAGTGCAAGAAAGCAATTAAAGGCTATGTCCACCCCTAAAATAGAATTTTAATATTCTGCTCCCCCATGTCCCCCAGCCCCCAACCGCATGTTTTGTTTTTTCAAAAAGCTCCCCAAACTCTTACTTACCTCCCCTCGATCCTCCGCCGCACTGCCGGCCCTCTGCTTGCGAGAATGCAGAGAGAGGGGGACCGGCCAGTCGCGTCTGGATTGGCTGAGCGGCAGCCAATCACGGACGCGGCTGCCGGTCATTCAGTGCAGCGGAGGAAAGCGGAGAGGTAAGTAAGAGTTTGGGGAGCTTTTTAAAAAAAAACATGCGGTTGGGGCTGGGGACATGGGGGAGCAGAATATTAAGGGGGTTTAATGCTAGGGGGGGGATAGTAGAATGGGAGGGAGAGGGAGGGAGGGGGAAGAAGGCTGCAGCACGCATGGCAGGAATCTCGGGAGGCCAGGTAGCAGGCAGTGTCCTATATGGACCTGCTAGCCTCCTGGTGGGCAGTTTTTGGAACTTTGGGGGGGACTACAGGAGAACCAGATGGAGTTGGGATGTGAGGTAAGGATTAAACTACACTACATGGGGGGCCAGTAGTTGGGGGGATTATATTTTGGGGGTGGACATGCCCTTTAAACTAGCTAAAATAGAAAATGAAATACGGATTGCCGAATAAAGCAGTCCAACCCCAAAATGTTTTTTAAGTATATAAATGGAAAAAGATGAGGACGAGAAAGTGGAACCATTAAATAATGGGCTGAGGTTGTTGAAGAGGATGCCGAAAAGGCTAATCTGCTAAACAGTTTTTTACATCGGTTTTTTACTGTTGAGAATCCTTGTCCTTACAGCATTATTTGTAATAATATGCAGGGAAGAAATGAAGAGTATTCACATTCACATTGACAGAGGATATGGTATGGAAACAATTAGTAATAAGTTAAATCAATAAAGCCCCAGGACCAGATGGATTGCATCCTCGGATTTAAAAGAGCTTAGTTCAGTTCTATCTAGACCACTGTTTCTCGTTTTTCAGATTCGCTTTGGTCTGGGGATGTGCTGCTGGATTGGAAAAAAGCCAATGTATACTGTAATATTCAAAAAGGTAGTCGTTCACAGCCTGGTAACTATAGACCTGTAAGCCTAAGATCATTGGTAGGGAAAGTGCTGGAAACTTTGTTACGGGATATATCCATGACTTTGTCTCCAGAGATCATCTTATTAGTAGTAGTCAGCATGGATTTATGAGAAATGATCATACCAGACAAATTTAATGTTTTTTATAAGGAAGCAAGTAAAAGTTAGATTCGGCACAGCAGTGGATGTGGTATATTTGGATTTTGCGAAAGCTTTTGATACTGTGCCACATAGGCGACTAATGTTAACTGAGGACTTTGGCCTTGAAGAAAACATTGTTCATGGATAGAGAACTGGTTATTGGAGTGCAAACAGATGATTGGGATGTTAAGGATGCGAGTCTCTGGAGGAGCTGAGGCGTATGTCGTAGCGTGCGTTGCCTCGGTTTCTGTCCTGGTAGCCTCTTTGTCTCTTTTTCTACCTACCTGCTCCCTTTTTTGTTTTTTGTTTTTTAATTGGTTTGAAAGGTGAGAGCCCGTAAGCAGTGTGATTTGTAACAATCTTGTTTTGAATAATGTGCTAGTTGTATCATTAGCTGTTGTTCATCTGGACGTATTCCGTCGATACATGTTGATCGCTTACACTATGATGTGTTCTTACTACACCTGAGAAAGTGACATCATGTCTCTGGGTGCATCTTATCTTGTTGAATATCGGCATTTGCGGCTAAGTGTTGCATATTATGCATACTAATCGAGCTTTCGTCGATAGCATTACTAATGGAGAGTGGAGATTTTGCTGGAATGTATGTCACCTGATCCGTGCTAGCCTTAGGGTGAAATAGGCCCTGCCAGTGTGAGCTACAGTCCGATAATAGTGACAGTTGTGCAGCGTTTGTACTTTGAGAAACGTGACCGCGTTCTGAGGGCGCATACATATTACCTGTTATTGGCCCACAAAGAGTCATCTGTAGGGAAGACAGTTGGTTATAGTTGGACATGCAGAGAACGCCAGCGCACAACGCATGAGTAGCTTAAAAGTAATTGTCATTAAGGGATGCCACTTCAGAGAACACATCTGACACTGTTTAATGTGCAATGCTGCATGCCTTGGAATATGCGGTGACAGTTTGGAACCAATAAAAAGGAATACTGGAAATTGAGGCAGTTAGAGGACAAGAATAAAGACATAAGGGTGAATAGGAGGGCTAAAGCAGCAAGTTAGACAAGTTGGTGTGACGATCTGGAGAAAAGACGTTGTCGTGGGGACATGGACTAACTGATGTACAATCATTTAATTGGCATACAAAGGAACGTCTCTGGTGCATTGTTTACTAATAGTTGATATCAGAGAGACTCGTGGACATCCTTTAAGGTTGGAAAAAAAAGAAGTTCATCTTCAGGTTAGGAAAAGTTTCTTTACAATGAGAACGGGTGAAACCGTGGAACTGTCTTTCAGCAGAAGTGGTAATGGCAAGTTCATTGAACAGCTTTAAAAAAGGCCTGGATAAGTTTCAGGCCTGGATAAGTTTCTAAACTAAAAAATATTGAGAATTACAGGTATTAATGAATAAGATCTGGTTGATCCAGGGATACTTTCCGATTGCCGCTTGGAGTCAGGAAGGAAACCCCCCCCCTTTTAGCTGGGGTTTTTGCCTTCCTCTGGATCAAACTGTTAGGTAGGGTTAAAGAAAAAAAAAAAAAGAGGTGGAAGGTTGGACTTGAGGATGTATGCGTTTATTCAACCTTAATTACTATGTTACTATGTATAGTATAGTATTTGAGGTTGAATAAAGACATACGTCCATCCAGTCCAACCCATCTAGCAATATCCTCATTTCCTGCCTAACTGTTTATCCAGGGGAAGGCAAAAAAACCCACAAAGTATGAAGGGGAAAAAAATTCCTTCCTGACTCCAAGTGGCAATCGGAAATTTCCCTGGATCAACTCTACTTTATGAATCAATACCAGTAACTGCAACATTCCTTGTTTGCAGAAACTCATCCAGCCTTTTTTTTAAACTGACCAATGAACCCTGACATAACAACATCCACATTGACACTAAAGTTCAATAGCTTTAAAGTTCTCACAGTGAAAAACCCTTTCCGAACTTGAAGCCTAAACCTTTTTTCTTCAGATCCATAAATTATGCTACATGAATTCCTGATACATCATTTCTCTTACTGCCGTTCTATGTGTCTTAGCTCTGATCCAGCTCTGCACATTAGCATAAATTTAAACTGCACATTGGCATACATTATAAACCAATGGGTTTTAGAATATTACTGTGACCACATGAATGAACCCCCCCTCCAGCCCAATGGCTTTTTAAAATGAGGGAAAAAAAAACATGAT
The DNA here is from genome assembly GCA_019447015.1 of Hymenochirus boettgeri. Classification (NCBI taxonomy): domain Eukaryota; kingdom Metazoa; phylum Chordata; class Amphibia; order Anura; family Pipidae; genus Hymenochirus; species Hymenochirus boettgeri. The sequence continues at coordinate 120,960,811 of CM033474.1, forward strand.
TGGGAGCTGTGATGAGTGATGTACTGTAAAATAAAACTCTTTAAAGAAGACTCCCAGAGCACTTATCTACACAAGAATCTGGTCAGCTAGAGCCCTTATTAATACAATATGATGTGTGCTAAGTAAAAAATATTTTTAGGTAAGAAAGGACTCCCAAAAATGCATTATCATCACTTTATTTTTTGGAAAAGTAGTAGTAGTTAGTGAAATTGTGTGTGGGAAATCAATAAAAAAATTTGAAAATTTGTAGAATGTTTACAAAAAATCAACGCACAAGCCTTTTTTATTATTTTATATGGTATATCACAAAACAAACTTAGTCTGGGATATTCTGTTTTGCTTCAATTGTTTAAACATTGGTTAAGAAAAAAAACAAAAAATGAAGTTTTCTGTGGGTGAGGAGGGGTATGGTCCCAATGTGCCAGTGGGGGAGAAGCATGAAGTGGCAAGCGAAAGGAGACTAAAAATGTACACACACCCCCCGTGGGCTGTTGTGGAGCCCCCCCCCATTTCCTCAAAACTAAAAGCAATTTCTCTTCCGTTTCTTCTGCACGAGAGCAGTGGCCATTGCAGATTTACAAGGAACAAGTATTTATTGACCGCTAATTTAGAAACTCTTACCACTAACTTTATCAATATTTTAAAAGCCTTAAAGGGAAGTCATGGAATAAACATTTAAATTATGGAATTTTATATTAATCACACACAAAGGAATTATACATACGTATATTCATTTCAAATCAAATGCCTTATGCTCTATGACTGTCTGGCTGCTCACTACCTGTAGTAGGTAGATGAGACAGCCAGGAACAGGAATGGTTATGTTGCCCAGGTGCACATTCCAAAAAAAGTTCTTCACAGTTAACGATGACTGCTGGTTGGTTCAAACATTTTACAGATTGGCGGTGGATGGGTCAAACGTCCAGATACGAGACAGACAACTGAATCAACCAAGGGGAATTGAACCATACAGTACTGCAAACAGGAACTCAGTACTTTGAAAGCATTATTTAAGGCACAAAGAAATCACTGGATGGGCAGATTAGGTTTATTAAAATGAGAAAAGGCTTCTGTTTTTATTTCGAAAGCATTAGCATTTGTGCTGAACTTCCCTTTAAAACTTGTGCATTCTATGAAAAGAAATTTTAGATTTACAATCAAAAAGGTTTGCAAGGCTGAAAAACTAAAAAAGTTTAATTATCATATTGACGTCTCCCTCCTTGAACAGTGAGCACATTCATTAGTAAAGTGGCTGCAAAAGGAGCCAGTTTCTAGGTGACTTTGTATGCAAAACCTCATGAACATTAAGCGAATAACAACGAGGGCTAAAAAAGAAAAAAAAAAAAAAAAAATTAATGCTAAAAAGGCACATGTAAATCAACTTCTTTTAAGTATTTAATTTTCTAACCTGTTCTAAAAAACCATTTACATTTAATCCTGGCTAGATGTCGACTTCTGAAAGTCAGAACTTAGGCAAACCAAGGTCAGATTTCCGCTTTTCTCCCATAGGCCAGGCTAGCTTTGTAAAAAAGGAGGTTGCTCTACCTTAGAGTTCGATGCTGCCACCAGAGCAGCCGCCTGCCCTAAAAAGATAGATGGCCAGGACAGAGACAATGTTCTTCCAAACTGGATTTCTGATCAATGCAATGATCCAAATAACCGATTCTGTAGATTTCCCATCTGAGGGCATGGCACACGCAAAGCAAACGATTTCGTTTTTTTAATTAACTATTGAAAAACGCAGTCGATTGCGATTTAAAAATTACTCAGGATTGATTACTTTGAGCATCAAATTTATCAAATCGCGCCAAAGTCGATCTTTTCTTACTTTACATGGACAAATAAGGTAATATGGCCAAGTTACAGTAAGAAGATCAAGCAAATGCATAAAATACAAATATTCAAAAATGTTGCAACATGACCAACATAAAGAAAGAATAAACACTAACCGGGAGATTCCAATAAAAAAAATTATCGTAAAATTGGGGCTAATTTGCCCAACCAATCAGATAATAGATTTCAAATGTTAAATAAGATCTGATTGTTTGGGGCAAAATTAGCAACATTTTTTAACGTAAGAACTTTTATGAAGCTCCGTAAATGCACAACCATGGACCATATGCATTTAAAACAAACATTTTGAAGGGGGGACAGCAGAAAGGACTACTTGTTGCGGCCTGTCTTTTTACATCAATAGTAGCTAGTCCGAAGTAGAGAATTAAAAGGGTCACTAGACGGCCTGAAACTACAATTTGAGACAAGTAAAAACTAAAATTATGGTCTCGCATTTGTGTGCTTGATTGTATTTAAATTATTAATGTTAGTGAATACTTTACTAATTCCACCCACCCTCCCTTACTCACATGAACGTTGATTTTTTAGTCTCTGCGACACTATGTGTTCTGCACAGCCTCACCAATGGACACGCTCTCTCCCTTACACAGATCTCCCCCCTCCCTCCCCCTGCTGATTTTCCTTGCTGATTCCGTAAATGTTGCCAGGAAAAAGTATGCGGTCAGACAGGAACAAAAGAGGTACAAAGCATGGGGTAAACATTATAAATTCTGCTTCTGGAGTGACAGCTCTTTCCATGTAAATGCACAGCAAGTATGTATTAAAAATGAGGATTTCTCAGGAATTCTACTGCTCAGATTTAAAAATATTTTGAGTGGGATCTGATATTTGAAGTAGTAAATCATTAAGGGGGTATTTATCTTACAAAAATGATACCTTCCAGATAGAGCAAAAGGTACACTACTACACTAATTTTAAGTTAAATCAGAGCGAGATTCTCAAAAAATGTGAACAATCAATTACATCACTTACTATGATTTCTGTTTCCCAGTCACCATTAAATTACAGCATTCACTAAAGGGGGGGAAAAAATACTCTCCCGAGTTATAATAAGCCCAATTACGCCTGGCTCATTGTTTTTTTAAAGTTGAAGCTAAGAACACCGGGCGGGCATAGTGAATGCGACCATTTATGGTGGACTGGGAAACAGAAATCACGGTAAGTGAGATTGATTCACGTTTTCCCTAGTCACAATGGCAGCCACTACATAAAGGGACTTACCAAAGTTAAACAATAAGAGGGGTAGGGCGACAAGATTTGCTATAATACACCCAATTTTATAGAGTGCACCACGATATTTAACACTCTCTTCCCAAAATTGGTTCTTAGCTGAGAAGCAATCTAACTTATGTCTAATAATGTCATTGCCGAAGACCATGTCATCTGCTCCAAAGCTCCTTAATAGGCACCCCTTTCGGCCAGCCCATGAAACGGCTATTGCTCTGGTGGAATAAGCTGTTTTAACCCATGAGGATCGATAGCCATTATTAAGTAAGCCTTTGAATAACATTGCCAATATTCAACTGCTTAGTGTCTTTTTGAGGTGCTTGACCCCTTCCTGGCCTGTTCGGAATTATAAAATTCTTCCTGTCTTTCCAAACTCTGTGTTCCTTAAGGTATATCTTCAAGGCCCTTACAGAATCCAAGGTGTTCATTGTCTCTCTTTTAAGTTAGGGTCTGGGCAAAAAGCCAGTAGGTGAAGCTGTAGATCCATCTGGAATGGGTCACAAAACTTTGAGCAGGCGAAAACTCAAAAAGCTGGCCTTATTTCACTCTATAATCCAAACTTATTGTTATCTGGGGACTCGAATGCTAGAGCTCAAAGTTCTCCTACTCTTCAGGCCGAAAGGTGATTGCCACAAAGAAAAAGAAAAAAAAAAGACCTTAAGGGTCATCCACCACAACGGTGTTGTCTTAAATGGTTCAAAAAAGGGAACAAACGTTAAGGCGTCTAGTTACCAACGTAAGTTCCAAGGAGGCACATTAGAGATCCTCTTAGCTGAACATGTAGAAGGGCTTGAAAAACAACCTTTTAACAAGCTATTAGATGCAAATATAGGGTATGTCTCGCCGACTAAGCAGGACCACTATGCCCCTCTGAAGAGTATTTATGTACTACATAAGACCACCATACAAAAGGCTACAACCTCTGCGGGAGCAGGATTTAAGGGGTTGGATTCTCGTCAATTGCAAAATGATTAAATATGTTTCCACGTCTGTAATATTTCTTGGAGTGAAGGACTTCTGGCCTCAAAAGAAATTCAATTACCTTTGGTTGAAGGACCCAACTTCTTTAAACTTCAAGCGCCCAGGCAATCAGGGAACAGATTTTCCCCAATTATGATTCTGCAAGGGACCTTGAATCACCAGTCTTGTGTGCGGAAAGTCTCCTATTGCAAGAGAGCGGCAGAAGAGGAAACCACGGTCCCCTAGGCCTGATGGAATGATTGCATTTCTGTCGTTTGAAACCAAGCCCCTAAATAGACGATCTCTTATGATGGTTCTAGTTGCTCTTTTCTTTTGGTATTACCCAGCCAGATCTTGCAGGAGAATCTGACAACTTCCATGGGGTGTGACAAGGACTGGCCGATGATTTTGCCATACCAACAAATCGTCCAGACAATGGTATACTGGCACGCCCTTCAGCTTAGAGAGGCTACCAGAAGTTACCCAATATTTTTGGGAAGATTCTTGGCGAATGACAGACAATGGAAAGACTCTTAATGCCAATGATGCCTTGCGTCCTTGAAAACCGCTTGAGAGGACGAGAAGTGGGACGTGAAAAAAAAAAAAAAGAATCTTTTAGGTCTATGCTTGTAAGCCACGAGTCTTTGTAAATTACTTTTATGATGGGACTGTATGCTTCCATCTTGAATTTTCTTTTAAACACAAGGTATTTAGTCTCACAGGTGCTGAGCGCCCTGACGCTTGTTTTTTCTAACAAATAGTTTTGAGTAGAATCCTTTCTTCTATTTGGGAGGACCGGTTCCTACTCTGACTTTTTTTAAACGGACCACATAGGCAGATATTATAAATTTGAGCCTCCTCGTGTCTGGCATGGGAGTACTGAGACATATTTTGGGGGGAAAAAAAGAAAAAATTAATTGTGAAACCTTCCTTTTACTATCTTGAGTGCCCAAACTTGTCTGTTAAGGTTTTGACCAAGTGCTGATAAAATCGAGGGACAATCTTCCTCCTACACAGCACTGGGGTCCGGTATTCCTATTGTCAAAAAGGATCGATTCACAAAAGGGGGTTTCTGGCTTTCCTTGAAAGGCTTTCCCTGTTCTCAGGTCTGTACGATTTCTTTAGCTTGATATTCTTACTATTCCCTTTGTAAATCAATCTGTAGATAAGAACAAACTTTTCCCACCAGCAGCTTTATTTAAATATTTTGTCCAATTTCTCTCCACAAACAGACTACTCCCTCAAATGGAACGGGGCAAGGTTAGCGTTTGATCGTTAAAGGACCGCCGAACCACGGCCTTAGCCACAGGGCTCTACGAGTTTGCGGCGAATGAAAGCCCATAGCCCTGGCGTAAATGCACAAGATTTATAGATCGTTTCGACAAAAAATGCTGATTGTTTTTACCACCAACATGTCTTAAGCTTTGTTCTATTTTTGGCGTTAGATTCTAAAGCCGATCCATCTCTGTAGCCCAAAAAAACCTTCATTGCCCACGGAGAACAGAAGTCAATGCCACCGAAGGTTTTTGAATTCCGGTATCCTGAAGCTAAAAGGCTTTTTTTTTTTTTTTTTTTTCAATTTAAAATCTCCACTTCACGGTTCATCTAAAAACTGAGGTCAAAAATCACACATCGAAGGTGTTCTATGGGCAAGCCTATAACTGCCGCAATCTACAGTAGGAGCCAGAACTCCAATTTAGACCCAACTGACTCGTCAGGAGGGATACTTTTTAAAAAAAAAACTTTCGTGATGTTTGTAGGCTTATTTTCAGGTCGTCCTCACTCCGAGGAGTAAATCTCTGAAAGAAGGATGTACTGGAAAGTCTAACTTCTTCTTTAGGACGGAAAGAGTTTGTCCACTACAGACAATTGACAAAGGAATTTGCTAGCCATTAATAAGGGGATCAATTAGGATTTATCAAAGCCCGATTTCGGGGACTGGAAATCCTCCCGATGCACATAAGGAAGGGAAACAGGACTCTTCAGAAAATCTCTCAAAAAGATCACACATTGTTCATGAATAGGTCATATCAGAGGACTTGTGGACATCCTTTAAGGTTGGAAGAAAAGAAGTTTTATCTTCAGGTTTATAGTTTATAGTAGTTTATAGTATTTGAGATTGAATAAAGACATACGTCCATCCAGTCCAACCCATCTAGCAATATCCTCATTTCCTGCCTAACTGTTGATCCAGAGGAAGGCAAAAAAAACCCACCAAATTTATGAAGGGGGAAAAAATTCCTTTCTGACTCCAAGTGGCAATCGGACATTTCCCTGGATCAACTCTACTTTATGTATCAATACCAGTAACTTGCAACATTCCTTGTTTGCAGAAACTCATCCAGCTTTTTTTTGAAACTGACCAATGAACCTGCCATAACAACGTCCACTGGAAGACAGTTCCATAGCTTTACCATTCTCACAGTGAAAAACCCTTTCCAAACTTGAAGCCTAAACCTTTTTTCTTCAAGTCTTAAGGGATGTCCTCGTGACATGTTCTATTGGCGAACAATGCCCTAGATAGTTTATTGTGTGGCCCCTTAATGTATTTATACACAGTAATCATATCCCCACGCAAGCGCCTTTTTTCCAGCGTACATAATTGTAACTTTTCCAGTCTCTCTTCATATTCAAGCTCCCCCAATCCCCTTATTAATTTAGTTGCCCTTCTCTGGCAGTGCTTGCTACCTTTAAGTTTTTTATCCACCAAAACTCCAAGATCCCTTTCCAACAGGGATTCACTTACCACAGAGCCATTTATAGTATAAGTAGCACAAGGATTTTTAAGTCCAAAATGCATCACCTTACATTTATCAACACTGAATCCCATCTTCCACTTAGCAGCCCAATGTGACAATCTATCTAGATCCCCCTGCAACGATTGCACATCCTCCAAGTTTTTAATGATCAACAAAGTTTTGTGTTATCAGCAAACACAGAAACCTGCTGACAATACCCACTTCCAAATCATTAATAAATAGATTAAATAGAAGCGGCCCCAACACAGAACCTTGTGGCACCCCACTTAGCACTTTAGGTTAGGAAAGGTTGCTTTACAGTGAGAGAGGTGAAACTGTCTTCCAGCAGATGTGATAAGTTCATTGAATAGCTTTAAAAATGGCCTGGATAAGTTTCTAAAACTAAAAAAGATTGAGAATTACTGGTATTAATACATATACTGGTTGATCCAGGGATACTTTCCGATTGCCGTTTGTAGTCAGGAATGAATCCCCCCCCCTTTTTTTTTTAGCTGGGTTTTTTGCCTTCCTCTGGATCAACTGTTAGGAAGTATTAAAAAAAAGTGAATAGATTGGACTTGATGGACGTATGTCTTTATTCAACCTCAATTACTATGTTACTTGTTTTAAAGGGTGAACTTGGAGCAAAATTAAGTGTTTTTGATAATACCAATTCTTGTGCTTCACTCAATGGAGTGTCAGATAAATTAATAACATTCAATGTCTTTTCTTGGTCCAAACCTTTTTTGATCAGCAGGGGTATCTTCCTTGCTCCTGAATACCTCCTCCCTCCTCTTCGGGTATGTTGAAGATCTCCAAGGACACAATATTCTGTGAACTCATTGTTCACTTATCAAAGGGGGAATTTAGGTGTTTGTGGATGTTGTTATTTCACTTGGTACATCATTATTTTAAAAAAATGCTTTTTAATCACAAGATTTCTTATAAACCTATTCACATCTAATAAAGTTTTAAATAAAGTGTAAAGTTGGAACAAAAGTAAATCCTTTTCATAATACCTCTTCTTGTGCTTCACTCAAAGGAGTGTCAGATAAATTAATCACATTCAATGACTTTTCTTGTTTCCAACCTTTTTCTGTTGGAGCGGGAATCTTCTTTTCTCCTGAATACCCCCTCCCTACTCTTCGGGTATTGTACTTGGTAGTTACCTGTCTATTTTTTGGGAGTTGTTGGTCTGAATAATTATCCTTCTTTCCTTCCGGTCTCCAGGATCTTCTATGGCTGGAACCATACTGGTTATGGTTCTCCGATGAATCAACTTAAAGGGTATGTCCACCCCATAAACTGATTTTTAATATGCTGCTCCCCCATGTCCCCCAGCCCCAACCGCATAAATATTTTTTTCAGAAAGCCCCCCAAACTCTTACTTACCTCCCCTCGTTCCTCCGCCGCACTGCCGGCCCTCTGCTTGCGAGAATGCAAGCAGAGGGGCGGGACCGGCAGTCGCGTCTGTGATTGGCTGAGCGGCAGCCAATCACGGACGCGGCAGCCGGTCATTCAGTGCAGCGGAGGAAAGCGGAGAGGTAAGTAAGAGTTTGGGGAGCTTTTTGAAAAAAAAAAATATGCGGTTGGGGCTGGGGGACATGGGGGAGCAGCATATTAAGGGGGTTTTGCGCTAGGGGGAGGGATAGTAGAACGGGAGGGAGTGAGAGGGAGGGGGAGGGAGGGGGGAGAAGGACTGCAGTGCGCATGGCAAATATCTACCGGAGGCAAGATAGCAGGCAGAGCCCTGCTATCCTCCTGGATATCCTCAATACCTGATCGAAAACATTTGAATGAACCTCTGTTCTTAAGAGTGGTAGTCTTTAAGGGGTTGAATAATTTTGTCAATGAAGAAATCACAAAAAAAACATTTGATACTGTATTACAAAAAGAATTAATGTCATTTTAGTTGCATTTGGTTCTTGTAAGATTTCATTCTGAACACAATTACAAATGTACACTGAATTCCCTAAAACCCTTTACAGCATTGGGGGTTGTATAATTTTGAACACAACTGTATGTTTGTTTCTTAAAAGGACTGACCTTTTAAGAAATAATCCACATGGATTTAGGAGGAATACAGTAGATCTTTTCAAAATAACTTGCTTGGCTTTTATGAGGAAGTGAGTAGGACTCTGGCATAGCAGATGTTGTATACTTGGATTTTGTTTAGGCTTTTGATACAGTCCCCTATAGGTGGCTAATGTATTAAAGGTTTGTTGGGCTGGGGTGGAACATTTGTACATGGATAGAAAGTTAGTCCATATTGATGAAGCTCCATCTGCATCCTATCCATCAACCAAAGTTCTAAGTGGGGTGCCACAGGGTTCTGTGTTGGGGCCACTTCTATTTAATCTTTTTATTAATGATTTGGAGGTGGGTATTGCCAGCAAGGCTTCTGTGTTTTCTGTCAACACCAAACATTGTCGACCATTAAAAACTTCAGAGGATGTGCAATTGTTGCAGGTTGATCTAGATAAATTGCCACATTAGGCAGATGAGATTCAATGTTGATTCATTTTGGACTTAAAAATCCTTGTACTGCTTATACAATAAATGTGTAAAGTGAATCCCTGTTAGAAAAGGATCTTGGAGTTTTGGTGGATAACATACTTAAGGTTAGCAAGCATTGCCAGGTGGCAACAGCTAGAACCAGCGAGATATTGTCTTGTATAAAGAGATGTATGGATTTAAGGGAGAAAAATTTTATTCTCCCTCTTTACAAATCATTGGTAAGGCCTCATTTGGAATATGCAGTGCAATTTTGAAATCCTTGTGTACAAAAAGGACATCTTGGAAATATAAAGGGTTCAGAGAAGAGCAGCTAAATTAATAAAGGGAATGGGGGAGCTTGAATATGAAGACAGATTGGATGAGTTACAATTATGTACACTAGAAAAAAGGCGCTTACTTGGGGATATGATTACTGTGTATAAGTACATTAACAGGCCATACAATAAACTATCTGGGGCATTGTTTACCAAAAGAACATGTCAGAAGACACGCGAACATCCTTTAAGATTTTAAAAAAAAGAAGTTTAGTCACTGTGAGAACAGTAAAAGTATGGAACTATTTTCCATTGGAAGCTATGATAGCAGGTTCATTGGAAAGTTAAAAAAAGAGTTTCTAAAAGTAAGGAATGTTGTAGGTTGTAGGTGGGTGATTGCATAGTGGCTAAGAGGTGTTATAGGAACATCCAGGGTAAGGTGTCAAAACAGCATTGTACATGGCAGACAGTTGGTGTCAAACCCCCCCCACCTCTATTTAGTCTTGGTTTCTTTATTTTCACATAAATGGCCTCCTTGACACCTCTCTTGAACCAGTCATGTTCCTTTGCCAATATGTTAACATTACAATCTTCAAAGGAATGTCTTTTATCCTTAAGGTGCAGGTACACGGCTGATTCCTGACCCGAGGAATTGGCTCTTCTGTGCTGGGCCATACGTTGATGCAGTTGCTGTTTGGTCTCCCCCACATATAAATCAGAGCATTCTTGAAGATTGTAATGTTAACATATTGGCAAAGGAACGTGACTGGTTCAAGAGAGGTGTCAAGAAGGCCATTTATTTGAAAATAAAGAAACCAAGCCTAAATAGAGGTAGGGGGGTTCGACACCAACTGTCTGCCATGTACAATGCTGTTTTGACACCTTAAACTTGGGCGTTCCTATAACACCTCTTAGCCACTATGCAATCACGCCCTTAACACCTGGCTGTGATATGCTAATTGGGATTTTCCAGGGTACATGATTGCCACAGATTATTGTACAAGTCATTCTTAATTGAGAAAGCCAGTCGGATGACTAGCGAAACGTCTTCAAGAACTAAACTTCAAGTCCAGTTGATCTAATTGAATACAACAGATATAGTTGATCAAGCGATATTTCCAATTGCCACTTGGAGTCAGGAAGGAATTTTTTCCCCCTTCATAATTCTGGTGGGTTTTTTGCTGATTGGGTTGAACTTGATGGACATATGTCTTTATTCAACCTCAAATACTATACTTTGTCACCTTATTTTGTTAATTTAATTTTCCTTGCATGCTATTATTTGTTTCATTAAGTTTTGGGAGCAGACCTCCAATTATTATTCTTTCTTATTCCATTCATCCTCAATAGCTATGAATGCTATGGGATGCCACCCAGAACATACCATACGGGTTATCCCAAAAGGGCAATTTATCCGTTTATGGAGAAATTACTCTACGGAAAAATCCTTTGAACAGACAGCTAGTGAATTACAATTGAGGTTTATACAAAGAGGGTACAATAAGGAATCGGTGGAACAAGCTTATACAGTATATATTTGCAAGAGACAAATAGGAGGACACAGATCACAGGTAATGGTAAGAGGAATCCATTTTACTTTGTGACAGAATATAGCCTGGAATTTGAAAAAATAAAGAAAATAATATACGGGTATCTACCTATTTTTAAGAGAGACTAGGCCATAAAAAATATATTGGAAGAGGGCGTCTAAGTGATTGCAAGATGGGGTAAAACTTTAGGTAGCATTTTGGCACCAAGAAAAAGGAATAGAAAGAGAAGTTGGTTGGATACAAAAGGAAGCTAGAAATGTGGCTCTCATATATGTAAAACATGTGGAGTGATGAAAGTGAGAAAGATATTTGGGTCTGAAAAACAATATGAAAAATATGATTATATTAATTGCATTAATTGTAATACAAGATCTGTAGCATAAGTTAATATAGATGCTGGTTGCACAAGGTATGTAGTTAAAAAGCCATAAAAATAGAAAAAAGACTAAACCTTATTTTAAGATCAATAATTGTAACCTATATTAAAATCAGTTTTAAATAGTGTTGTATTGAGGTTGAATAAACCTTAATCATTTGATGGTTGTATGGTGTGTGTGAAAGTTTAAAATAAGGATTGTTTGACAGTTTGAAAAAGGATTTTTGACAGTTTTGACAATAAGGATTGTTTGTACTGTTAAAAACTGTGTGCAGGATTGAGTGTGCAGTAAGCAGACTAATCTTTCTTCTTCCAGTTAAAGGGGTGTGCTGGACTTCTATATTCTAGTATTGTACCTGTTGTAATCACAAACAGGCTGCGAAAGGGTTAATAAGTGTTTGGTTTTTTTTTTTCCTCTCTTTCTGGCTCTTGCACTAATTGGTGTGGGGGTTGGGGCCTATTAGTTAAATAGGATTCACAGTGTTGGGCCTGTGGTTTGGACCTAACAAAAGGAAGTTTCCTGTGAGTGTAACGAACTTGTGAGTGGCCCTTTCTCTTTAGGACCTTGATCTCAAGGACATAAAAAAAGAAGGACATTGAAACAAGAAGGACAATTAAACAAGGTTTGTGCGTCACTGTGTTGGTGTGGTGTATTAGAAGGGACAGTTTTGTCAGTACCATGCAATGTGCATCGTGCCACATGTATAGGAACCTGGAGCAGACGTACCGGGGAACCTATGTCTGTGTCAGGTGTGAGTGGGTTGCCCGTTTGGAAGCCGAGGTGGAGAGTCTAAGGGGGCAGCTTGCAGCATTGCGGGGATTGGCAGAACTGGGGGGTCAGCAGGCACTGGCTGGGGCCAGTATAGAGGTGGGTGGAAGAGGGACAAGAAAGGATGAGGAAGGAGGTAGTTTTGTTAGGGTTACTAGGGGAAGTGGGGGACGGAAGAGTAGGGGGGCTTCTTCCCAGATTGTCCATCCCAACAGATTTGCCGCCTTAGGTAATGAAGTGGAGGAGGACACCTCGGAATTAGCGTGTATGGAGGGGGATAGTCCCTTGAGCACCCAGGGGACTGCCATCTCTGATACAAGGGAGGAGGAACGAAGGGTCAGGAATGCAAGGCAGGTGGTAGTGGTAGGGGACTCCATTATAAGGAAGGTAGATAGGGTAATTTGCCGCCAGGACCCTACATGCCGAACTGTGTGTTGCCTGCCTGGTGCTAGGGTTCGGCATGTGGTGGATCGTGTAGACAGATTATTGGGTGGGGCCGGGTGTGACCCGGCGGTCTTGGTTCACATTGGTGCCAATGACAAAGTTAGAGGTGGAGGTGAGGTCCTTAAACATGATTTCCGAGAACTAGGGGCCAAGATAAAAGCAAGGACCTCCAGGGTAGTGTTTTCAGAAATACTACCCCAGCCACGTGCTAAGCCAGGGAGACAGCGGGAGCTTAGGAGCATTAATGCGTGGCTAAGAAAGTGGTGTAAGGAAGAAGGGTTTGGGTTTATTGAGAACTGGGCAGACTTTGCTGTCGGCTACAGGCTCTTTAGTAGGGATGGGTTGCACCTCACTGATGGTGGTGCAGCTGTTTTAGGGGAGAAGATGGCTAGAGGGTTGGAGGAGATTTTAAACTAGGTTTGGGGGGGGGGGTATTAGCAGTCTCACTGGGATAGATTGTCCAGGAGGAAAGCAGGGTGTAGATAGGCCAGTGGTGGGTGGAAAGGGGGGTGGGGCTAGCATAGGGGATAGGGAGGAATGTGTATCAAAGTGTACGAATAAATTACAGGATCATAATCTAAAATGTATGTTTGCAAATGCGAGAAGCCTGGCTGACAAAATGGGTGAATTGGAAATGATGGCATTGAATGAAAAGTATGATGTAATAGGTATAGCAGAAACGTGGTTGAACAGTTCTCACGACTGGGCTGTAAATATAGAAGGATATGCCTTGTTTAGGCAGGACAGAAAAACACCAGGAAAGGGGGAGGAGTATGTGTATATGTTAAAAAAGAATTGAACCAATTTAAAAGAAGAGATAGCTGGTGATATGGATGATAAAGTGGAGGCAATATGGGGTGAATTAGGCAACAGGAAAGGGGGTAATGTCATTGTGGTGTCTGCTATAAGCCGCCAAATGCTAGCAGAGAGGAGGTGAGTCAACTTCATATGCAGTTGGCAAGGGCTGCAAGTTTGGGGAGTGTGCTCATTATGGGGGACTTCAATTACCCTGACATTGATTGGTGTGGTGGAACTGCCATCACAGAAAAAGGCGAGAGATCTCCTGAATTTGCTGCAGGATAATTTTCTCTCACAGGTGGTTGAGGTTCCTACTAGAAAAGGAGCTCTGTTGGATCTGGTATATCTAACATTGTGGAGCGCATTATAGATATAAAGGTAACTGGAGGCTTAGGGATAGTGACCATGAAATAGTGGCATTTGGCTTTGTTATCGAAAGGAAAAGTGCGCTGGGTTAACAAAAGACATTTAATTTCAGGAAAGCAATTTTCCCAGGTTAAAAGCACTCTTCAGAATGTCAACTGGGATAATGTATTATCAGGTAAAGGTACTGAACAGAAGTGGACTGTTTTCAGGGATTTGAAGCCAGTTCACATCTAAATTTATACCCTTGGAATAAATGTAAAAAAATAAATCCGCGCCTATGTGGCTGAATTCTGATGTAAAGAGGCAAATGGTAAGGAAGAAAAAGGCATTTAAAACCTTTAAGGCCAAGGAACGGAAAGGGCCTTTAGGGAGTATAAAACACTGTAACAAGGAGTGTAAGAAAGCAATCAAACTAGCTAAAATTAATAATGAGTTAGGATAGCTGAAGAAAGCATCACTAAGCCTAAACATTTTTTTAAGTATATTAATAGTAAGAAGATAGGACTGAGAATGTGGCACCATTAATTAATGGGGATAAGTTGTTACGGAGGATGGCGATAAAGCAAATGTCTTGAATAATTTTTTTCTCTGTATACACTATAGAAGATCCAAGTACAGATATCATAGAGTATAGTGCAATAAAGGTATACAAGATTCAAGTTCACTTTGGTTAACCGAGGATATGGTACAGAAAGAACTAAATAAGGTTAATATTAGTAAATCTCCTGGACCGGATAAAATACATCCTAGGGTACAGGGAGCTAAGTTCAGTTTTATCTAGGCCATTTTTTCTTATTTTTGCTGATTCCCTCATGTTCCGGTGGTGTGCCTCTGGATTGGAAAAAGGCTGATGTTATTCCAATATTCAAAAAGGGTAGTCGTTCACAGCCGGGTGGTAATTACAGGCCTTTAAGTTTAACTTCAGTGGTGGGGAAGATCCTGGAAAGTTTAATAAGGGATCATGTTCTGAGTATGTTTCAAGGACTGACATTTATAGTAGTAACCAGCATGTATTAGGAGGAATAGATCTTGTCAAACTAACTTGCTTGGCTTTTATGAGGAGTAAGTAGAAATTTAGACTCTGGTATAGCAGTAGATGTAGTTTACTTGGATTTTGCAAAGGCTTTTGATACAGTCCCCCATAGGCGACTAATATAAGCTAAGGTCTGTTGTCTGGGGATTCACATTTGTACATGGATAGAAAATTGGTTAAAGAATGGATGCAGAGAGTAGTTGTTATGGGGCTTCATCATTATGGACTAAAGTGTAAGTGGGTGCCACAGGGTTCTGTGTTGGGCCGCTTCTATTTAATCTATTTATTAATGATTTGGAAGTGGGTATGTCAGCAAGGTTTCTGTGTTTGCTGACGACACAAAACTTTGTCGACCATTAAAACTTCAGAGGATGGCAATCATTGCAAGGGGATCTAGATAGATTATCACATTGGGCTGCTAGTGGCAGATGAAATTCAATGTTGATAAATGTAAGGTGATGCATTTTGGACTAAAAATACTTGTGCTACTTATACTATAAATGGCTCTGTTGTAAGTGAATCCCTGTTGGAAAGGGATCTTGGAGTTTTGGTGGATAACAAACTTAAAGGTAGCAAGCAGTCCAGGCGGCAACAGCCAGAGCCAGCATGGTATTGTCTTGTATAAAGCGAGGTATGGATTCAAGGGAGGAAATGTAATCTCCCTCTTTACAAAGCATTGGTAGGCCTCATTTGGAATATGCAGTGCAATTTTGGAATCCTGTGTACAAAAAGGACATCTTTGAAATGGAAAGGGTTCAGAGAAGGGCACTAAATTAATAAGGGGGATTGGGGGGGCTTGAATATGAAAGAGAGCTGGAAAAGTTACAATTATGTACGCTGGAGAAAGGCGCTTGCGTGTGGGATATGATTACTGTGTATAAATACATTAACGGCCATACAATAACTATCTGGGGCATTGTTCACCAAGAAACATGTCAAAGGACACGAGGACATCCCTTAAGACTTGAAGAAAAAAGGTTTAGGCTTCAAGCTCGGAAAGGGTTTTCACTGTGAGAACGGTAAGGCTATGGAACTGTCTTCCAGTGGACGTTGTAATGCAGGTTCATTGGTGAGTTTCAAAAAAAAGCTGGATGAGTTTCTGCAAACAAGGAATGTTGCAAGTTACTGGTATTGATACATAAAGTAGAGTTGATCCAGGGAAATTTCCGATTGCCACTTGGAGTCAGGAAGGAATTTTTTCCCCCTTCATAAATTTGGTGGGGGTTTTTTGCCTTCCTCTGGATCAACAGTTAGGCAGGAAATGAGGATATTGCTAGATGGGTTGGACTGGATGGACGTATGTCTTTATTCAACCTCAAATACTATACTATACTATAAAGACATACATCCATCCAGTCAATAACCACGTTTCCTTCCTAACTCTTTATCCAGAGGAAGACAAAAAAAACAAACATCAGAATTATGAAGGAAAAAAAAGCTCTCCTGACTCAAAGTAGCAATCGGAAATATCCCTGGATCAACTCTACTTATGTATCAATCCCAGTAACTTGCAACATTACTGCTTTGTTTTGAAACTATCCAATTAACCTGCCATCACAACGTCCAATGAAGACACTTCCATAGTTTTACTGTATCACATATGAATGAAAATACACTTACCTTTACTGTAATCAGGTTTCAAAAATGCTTCTGGTGTGTTCCTATTATTCCCATAAAGTGATCGGTTCACGGCTTTTGTGTGCCCTTTAACTCCACCAATATATAAATGGGCTAGTTCTCACTTAAAGGGCATGTCCACCCCTTTTTGCCACTTTTCTATATATGGCCATAATAGATTTTTTAGAAAGTGCCCGATTTTTAATTACCTTACCTCTCTACTCCCAGCACTCTCCCGGCCCTCTGCTTGCATGGAACTGCAAGCAGGGGGTGGGACCGCGCCATGTCTTTGATTGGCTGAGAGCAGCCAATCAGGGACACAGCTGCCGGCTGCTCAGAATGCTGGGGGAGAATGGTAAGGTAAGTAACTTCGGGGACTCTCTCTAATTCTATTATAGGTTGGGGGCTGGAGGACCTATACCTACATTATACCAAGGGTTTTAGAGCTAGGGAGGGACGCAAAACGGAGGGAGAGGGAGGGGGGAGGACTCTCCTGCGCATGCCTCAACCTTGTCGAGGTTGAGGCAGACGCAGGAGCAGGACAAACCCTACACTGCAGTTTCCTGGACTTTGGAGGGCATCAGGAGAACCATTTGGAGCAGAAATGTAAGGTAAGAATTTTATTAAACTACAGAGTGGGGCCATTATGAGGTTAAATTTTAGTTTTGGGTGTGGACATACCCTTAAAGTATATTTGCAAAACCCTTTATTTATTCCACATAAACAACAGTGAATAAAATTGAAATGTAAGGTCAGTAATATAAAAAAGGTATTTGATCAACTCATTTCACCTTTGCAAAGGCTTCCTTAGGATCAAAAATGGAATGATTATAAAAGTTCCTTTTATTTTCACGGGCTGTATGACCGGTAATAGTATATGCGTTCCACCTGTGGTATAAAAGGTATAAAGGTTTTGTTCACAGCCAGGTAATTACAGGCCTGTAAGTTTAACTTCAGTGTGGGGGAAGATACGGGAAAGTTTAATAGGGAACATATTTTAGTAGGAATAGATTTTGCCAAATCAACTTTCTTGGCTTTTATGAGGAAGTGAGTAAAAATTTAGTCTCTGGCATAGCAGTGGATGTAACATACTTGGATTTTGAAAAGGGTTTTGAAACAGTCTTCCATAGGCGACTAATGTATAAGCTGAGGTCTGTTGGTCTGGGGTGGCCTTTGTACATGGATAGAAAATTGCTTGATAATAGGATGCAGAGAGTAGTTGTTAATGGGGCTTCATCATTATGGACTAAAGTGCTAAGTGGGGTGCCACAAGGTTCTGTGTTGGGGCCCCTTCTATTTGATCTATTTATTAATGATTTGGAAGTGGGTATTGTCAGCAAGGTTTCTGTGTTTGCTGACGACACAAAACTTTGTCGACCATTAAAAGCTTCAGAGGATGTGCAATTGTTGCACTAAGTGGTAGAGATGGCCGGTTCGCGGACCCGAACCTGGATCCGCCGCGGATTTATCACGTCCGCGAACGGCGGATTATTCCGGATTTTCCGCCTTCCGACTTCCGAACCGCGGATTTTTTTTTTTTACGAAAATTTTCGAAAAACGAGTATCTCCGTAATTACGAGAATCCGCGATCTTCCGGGGCCCGGAAACCGCGAAGATCCTCGTAATTACGAGGATTCTCGTAATTACGAGAATTTTCGGAAAAACGAGACATTCTTGTAAATTCGAATTTTTGGGGCTTATTTTCAAGACGGAAAAGCCACATGACCCAAATTAGCCATGGCAGCTAACATGATTATTGCCAGCCCCCTGGGTATAGGCTGCTTCACAGGCACATTTGTCAGTGTGTTGGAGTGTTTTAGTGGAGACCTGACAGTGTAGGAGTTGGAGAGAGATTTTTGCGCTTTTTGAGCTTTTTGAGCTTTCTGTGTGTGGATTTCAGTGTGGTGGTTAGCACTTGTTGTTACCCACCCCCTGTATTCACACATCTTGAGACCCAACAGTCCTTTTAAGGACTAACTAATTTGTGAGACCAAAGTCCTTTTAAGATAACTCCCCCCTGTAAGTCCTTTGGACAAATTTTGTGTTAGACCTTTTAGAGGTCTAGGTGTCCTGTTTTTTTTGTTGTCTTTCTGTATCTGTGTGTCAGTGTCGTGTGGTTTTTGTGTAGCTGACGGTGCTGCCTTTAGCAGCAATAGCAGCTTTTGCGTCTGATCTGCTGTTTTTGTCAGTTGTGTCTGTGTCCTATTTGTGCTTTAGTGTAAAAAAAAAAAAAAAAAAAAAAAAGCTTTGTGTTTATTTGTTTGCTTCTGTTGTTGTTTGTTGCTTTGTCTTTTGTGTTTGTGTTGTGTGTGTGTGTGGTGTGTGTATATTATATATTATATATGATATATATATATATATTATTAATATTTTTGGGGGGATAATTTGGGAGAGGGAAATGCCTGGCAGCGCAGAGGGAGACCCAGGAGCAGGGGTGCTTCTGCACCGTGGAGGGAGAGGAGAGGGGAGAGCAGAGGAGAGCCTACTGAAGGCTCTGGCCAGGAGCTACCTGGCCCTTCGCAGGGCACCGGGTTACCGGGCCCGATATTTTTAGGGGTAGCCGGTGCTAGGGCTATCCCTTCTGGATCAAGAAGGAGAGGCGGGTAGTAGAGTGGATTACCCAGCCTTCCTCATCCACCTCCTCACAGGCCACAGAGCAGCCGAGCTGCTACTGTAGATATTGTGCCTGCTCCTTCCTCACCTGAGGCTCCTACTGTGGGCATGGAACCTGATCCGCTCTATCAGGAGTTCGTTGCCCACATGGCCCGTACCTTCGGGGATCCGGAGGAGGAGTCTCAGGTATGTTTTCGCACACATGTGTGGGGCTAGTGTGCTTGAGGAGGAGCTGTGCACTGATGCACAAATCTTTCCTGTCGCCCGAGGCGGAGGAAAGTGCTCAGTGCACAGGGGGACAGGAGGCTAACGATGTCACGCAGCAGTCTTGTGAGCAGCCAGGGAACTAATGCAGGGGGTGAGGTTCCCGATGCTGCTGCTGTTAGTGATGCAGCCTCCAGTATTAGGAGGTGGAAGTGGACTGAGAGTCACCGATCGTCCATGGGTGCCCTCTGTGGAGAGAGGAGGAGGATAGTGTCTCTGAGGGATGTCCCTCAGAGCATGAGCACGATCCTGAACCCAGAGGCAGGACTGGGGGCAGGGGCCGGGGCAGAGGCAGTGCACCTAGTGGTGCATGTGGAGGTACGGCACCAATGAGATCTGGTGCCAGTGCCCCACAGCAGCAGGTGACCTCGCTCCGATCGTGTCGGTGGCTCAGCGGTTGTGGGAGTTCTTCTCACTGGCTCCAGGTGACAGCACAGTTGCAGTGTGCAAGTTGTGCCTGCAACGTGTTAGCCGTGGGAAGACCACATCACTTTGGGCACCTCCTCTATGAGGAGGCATATGATTCCTGCACCACTTTGCCCGGTGGGAGCAGCGGACAGGGAACGTGCAGGCACCACACACGTTCCCTACCTCGTGCCCAGGTACCACCGTCCTCCTCCTCCCCTCCGGCCCCATCAGCTGCTTCCTCGTGGGTAGGAGAGGCAGCCTTTGGCCCCGCACGCGGTTTGTTAAGAGGGCCTCTTGACACTGCTGCTGGAGCGTCAGCTAAAGGCAGGGTCTCTCTTCCCCAGTTGTTGGAGCGGAGGCAGAAACTGTCCCCCAGTCACCCCCAAGCCCAGCGTCTCACTGCCGGCTTAGCCAAACTCCTGGCGTTCGGCACTTTACCTTTCAGCCTGGAGACAGTGCAGCGTTCAGGGAGTTTGTGGCCATTGGCACACCACAGTGGCAGGTCCCCTGGCCGAGGTACTTTGCCAAAGGCAGTTACCAGCCCTGCACGACCATCTGCAGGGCAATATATCTGCTTCGCTGGACCACATGGTGGGAAATGTGTCCCCATTACTATGGACCGTGGTCCAGCACCCTGCCAGGGCGGTATGTGTCATTTACGCCCAATGGGTCACTCTGCTAGCCGCAGAGACGCGCACGGAGCCGAAGTGGGGAGATGTGGTACCATCACGCATTGGTGATACGCCAGTCTCCACCCCCCCCCCTCATCCGTTGAGCCCTTTCCCGACAGCTCCGTGCCCCCCCAGAGCCTATGCTTCGTGCCAGGCGAGACGGTGCCATGCAGTGTTGCAGCTTGTGTGCCTCGTGATAGGAGCCACACCGGGGCCGAGTTGCTGGCACACTGCAAGGGCAGGTTGAGAGTGGCTGACCCCACCACCACTCTCAATAGGCAGGTCGTGTGTGACAATGCCACAAATATCCTGTCTGCCCTTCGCATGGGCAGGTCCAACACTGTCCTTGCCTGGCACACGTTTCTCAACCTGGTCGTCCAGCGGTTCCTCACAATTCCCGGGTCTCCAGAGGTACTGAGGATGGCTAGGAGGGTGTCCATCACTTCAGGCGGTCAACACGGCCACACCTCGTCTGGCCGAGTTTCAGCAGCAAATGGTCTGCCGCAGAAACCGCTGATTTGTGCACCCCCAACCCGCTTGAACTCTAGTCTTATGATGTCTGCTGAGGCTGCTCCAAGCAGAGGCGAGCCACCATAGACTACTTGTCGAGTACGAGGCAGATCAGGCTCTGGGGACCTGGGTTTCTGTTACCCAGGCAGTGGCTGCTGATTAGGATGCCTGCCGTGTGCTCGCGCCATTTGAGGAGGCCACCAGGATTGTAAGCCGCAATGATGCCACCATTGCGGATACCATCCCACTGGTGTTCCTCCTTGAGCACACTCTGCGCGGCATACTCGCAGGGCACTCGCTGTCACACAGGCACTGAAAGGAGGATACGCCGACACCGTTGATGCTTTCCGAGCCCGAACATCACGGTGCAGAGCAGCCGTCCATGATAAGGATGGGGATTTAGGTGACCCTGGACCAAGGGGAAATGGGGCATTTCCTCTAGGGGGACATCTCAACCCTCCCCCAAGTACCACATGTCATTCGTGGTTGGGGATAGGGTTGGCCCCACCTACTGCCCTCAGTGACATCGAGGACATGGGGTCCTCTGCGGCAGGCAGTTGTGCGGCGCATGGGCTCTTTCATGCTGCAAGCCTTCGCAGGACCCCAGGATTAAGGCCATCAAAGAAAGGAGCAGTACTGGGTGGCCACCCTTATAGATCCCCCCTATAGGGTATGTCGGAGTTTACCCCCATCTCAGAGGGGGAAAATGTTGGATAATGCAGCACTATGAGGCAACACCGCCTACTGTCCTCTGTTCTGCCTTCCCAGGTGCTGGCAGCCTACAGCACCGATGTTGGGGATCAACAGGGCTCACGTCCCCCTGTGCCTGACAGGAGGAGCAGCAGTACTGGAGGCGGCCTCGCGGCCAACTTCATGCTGTGTCTTCCAGCCACAGTTGCAGCCCATCTACTGGCAACTCCACCAGCAACACTCATTGCCAGGTCACCCGACTACATCGGATCCAGGGCCGGTGTGCCACATCAGAGACTGAGGATCCACTGGACTACTGGTGGCGAGGCTTTGATATCTGGCCCGAGTTGGCATCATGCCATCGAGGTCCTTTCATGCCGTCATCCAGTGTTTCTTTTCGGAGAGGGCCTTCAGCGCAGCAGGGGGTGTTTTAACGGAGAGGAGACCGTCCTCTCCACTGAGAATGTGGACCCCGCCTTACATTCATCAAGATGAATGAGGCGTTGGATCACATCTCAATACAGCACCCCTATTGCTGATGCCCGTGACTGAAGGCCTCCTGCCCCTGGCCACCCATACTGCTCCTTCCGCCTCATTTTCCACCTAGAGTTAGCTGATGCCAGCTTAGCTGGCAAATGGCTAATTTTTTCTTATTGGCAGGCCATATATGGTCCTGCCTTGCCTACTGCATTCAGTTATGAAATCCAAATGCTCAGCGACAACAGCTCCTCTGTGGCTAATCTTTTTTCTAAGATTGGGTCGATCCTACTTGGCCCGAGAGCAGTACTCCATATTTGATCTTCGTTCTCTCTCCATGACGCACCTTTGTGGTGTCACCTACTCTGACACATCTCATACAGCCGCAACAGCTACTCTGTGGCTAATGTTTTCATCTCTGGGGCAATCCTGCCTGGCCCAGAGCAGTACTCCATATTTGATCTTCGTTCTCTCTCCATGAGGCACCTTTGTGGTGTCACCTACCTGACCATCTCATACAGCCGAACAGCTACTCTGTGGCTAATGTTTTCAGCTCTGGGTCAAATCCTGCCTGCCCGAGAGCAGAACTCCTCATGTCCTCTGGGGCCAGGCCTGCCTGGCTCTTCACCAATGGTGGCAAACTGCAGTGTGCCTGCTGTACTCAATGGGCTGTTCCTACGAAGCATTACCCTTCAACCTGCTTTCCCTTGCACATGCCATACTCCGAGGGAGAGTAGGCAATGGGGTGAGGGGTATGTCCAGTGGGGCCAAGCCTGCCTGGCCCCACAACAATGGTGGCAAACTGCAGTGGCCTGCTGTACACAATGGTGCGTTCCTACGACATTACCCTTCCCTCACCTGCTTTCCCTACACGATGCTCCCTTGAGGGATAGTAGCCAATGGGTGAGGGGTATGTCCAGTGGGGCCAAGCTTGCCTGGCTCTTCAACAATGGTGGCAAACTGCAGTGGGTGCCCTGCTGTAACACAATGGTGCTGTTCCTACGAACCTTACCCTTTCACCTGCTTCACCTAGCATGATGCATACTTAGGGAGGGCCAATGGGGTGAGGGTTATGTCCAGTGGGGCCAAGCCTGCCTGGCTCTTCAACAATGGTGGCAAACTGCAGTGCCTGCTGTAACCACATGGTGCTGTTCCTACGAAGCATTACCCTTTCACCTGCTTTCCCTAGCAACGATGCATATCTTGAGGGAGAGTAGTCCAATGGGGTGAGTGGTTATGTCCAGTGGGCCAAGCCTGCCTGGCCCCACAATGTGGCAACCGCAGTGGACATTATGTAAACCGTACCCCCATCGCCTTCTTTGCCTTGTTGTGTGCAAACTACTATATAGGGGAATGTGGCCAATGTGGTGTGTGTAATGGCATTAATGGTTATTATAATTATAAGTACCAGACATATAGCTAGCTAAATCGATATGTGTATTGTTATTTTTTCAATAAAATTGATATGAACTGTCTGAATATTTGATATATCGAAAATAAAAAGCCCAAAACATTTTTTTTTTTCAGAACTGTTATATATATATATTATGAAATTTAAAAAAAAAACTAATTTACAAAAATAAAACAAACAAAAAAAAGGGGTTACTGGGTGCCCTCCTCCTCTCAGTCTGGTCAGGCGGCGGGCGGTCAGTCGCCGCACCATGTGGCGCATCCTCCCCCGCATGCTCTGTAGTTCTGTGGAGGAAGATATTGAGAGAATTGTGGTGAAGATGCTTTCGAGCACATTTCCTAAAGCCACCATGCGGTAGAATGCAATTTTGCACCTGATAACTACTTACACATACTGGTAACTGCAATGCTAATAATGTTGCGGTATGTTGATAAAAGGAAAGCTCAGTATAGATATCATTATTTCTAAATTCTTCGTTTATATTATCATACCTAGTTATGTGTAACATTGATGTCTCTGATTGGTGGTGTTTGATGGGTTACACATGCTCAATCTCTTACTGAGTCAACTGAATCACACCCAGGCTCTGGTCAAGGGCACGACCCATACGGTCTCTATTAGGGCCCTGCAACGGAAGTCATTATTTCCGTTGCTTTATTTATACAACAGACAGACACATGCTGATTTGCGAATGGGCAGATTAAGGTAATTGGGATGGATAAATACTGCTCTTTTTTTTCCTTAAACGTATATTGCTTATCACTGAACTCCACTTAAAGTGGATATTTTGCATCATGGGGGATCACTGCATAAACGCAGAGTATGCTGGCTAAAAAATTACGTTTATTGCTAAATTGTGATCAGAACATTCTTGGTTTTGTATCCACTGACTGTGGCTACATACAAAATTTTTTGGAAGTGGTGCCGCCCCCATAAAAGCATGTCAACCCACATTAACCAATGTTGCATCATGTACGTGGATTTTACACTGGGATAATACAGATATTAATATCCTTGTTATAACATTTCATTAACGTTAATATGATTTAACTACGATTCCAAGCTGGCGCCAGAAGTGACTGGAGCGGCAGGAGGTGCTGGAGGGGTGGAGAGGTGTGGCGAGGCCTGGAGGGGCTGGAAGAGGGTGGAGGGGTGAGAAGTTGGAGGGCCCTGTGAGGCTGGTTCCCTGCTTCGTTTCGACCTATCCCCCCCTGTGTACCTGTCTGTTTTTTATTACTTAGAAAAAATGTTTTATATTCAAAATCACCGTCCAATCCATGTAAATTATTTATAAGAACTTTCCTAAAAGCTATGTAGTTGAAACATTTCTTGATAATTTGGACTTTTGGAGACCGACATTTCGTGACTTAAGACTTAAAAACTGAGGGAAAGATACACCAAACAATGTCGTGGAGGTTTGGTGACAATAATGGGAATGAGAAATGAGAAGCCTGTCCTCTCAGCCAAATTAATCGATTTTGTTTCCTTCCTTTATTGTTCGTCGAAATTTTTTATGCAGTGAAATATAAAAATTTCAATTATTATCATGATATTTTCACACTATTATTTGCTGCACAACAGGTCAATAAAAAGATTAAAAATTGCTAGGATGCACTTACGTGTCTGTGCTGGTCCCCGGTTCCTCCTCTTCTTGGTGCGGTGGACTGCCCAGGTGGGGGCGATGGTGTAGCCGGAGGTGGCAAGGGACTCCGTAGAGGGGCAATGGGTGCCCGTAGCCGTGAGGGCTATTGGTGGTAGTGCAAAAAAAAAGGAAATTTATTTTTAAACACTACTCTCACTGTCATTAAATGTTCAAATACATTCATAAACAATTCTCAGGAGAGTTTTCAAAATTATGCAAACATTTTGGTAAAGGGCTTGGACATATCTAACGTGTTAAAAAGCACACAATAGTGTGGCCACAATTATTTGATCCTCAATTTTTGCACAATTATGCTAATCGTATACTGCATCACATGGCACATACACAGAGCGCACCGTGAAACACGCGCTTGTTTCTGGAGGGCTTCGTGGCGCTGTAAATGGTGGCCTTGGACATGAAAGATTTAGAAAATGTTTTTTTTTTCAATAGGCCTGCACTTACCATTCTGCCTGGCGGACGGTGGGGTGGGGTGGGTAATCCTGGAGGATTCCCCTGCAAAATTAAAATAAAAAATACATACTGAATGAATATATCTAAGAGAATATATTAATTATAATACTTTGAATTCCGGCTTGAAAATCACAGATTAAATTAGGCACTTTAGTTTCTTTAAAAGTCAATCATATTTCTATGGCAATGATTTCATCCTATTCTGGGCTAAGTCTTATATTTTGTATTGTGTGTATTGAGCCACGGAAAGGGAAAAGTTGGTTGGGTGTAGCGGGAGCATCAGTAGCTGTGTGGTAAACTTGTATCTGTTAAGATTTGGTGGTACACAACATTTTTAATTTTGGAGTTGTATAAATCATTTATTTTAACTAATTGTATCACATTTTATTTTGACTTTACTTTCCCTTCAAATAGGGCTCCATTAACTAAAAGGGTGGGTCAGTAAAGTGTGGTTAAACTGTGTCTATGTGTGTGTATCATGTGCATTTAATCAGATGAAAAGAAACAATTTTTAATGATCGATTTCATTTTTACTTTACTTAGCCTTTAAATATAGGCTGCCATGAAATGGAGGTGGGCCACCAAGTTGTTCTATGTGTGGTGGACATTTTAAATTTATAGGTGTTATGTTAATAAAGTTCACTTTCATGATTTATTTTTTTTGACTTTACTTACCCTTTAATGGGGCTGATATGAATAATACAGAATAATCAATAATGTAATATAACCAGTGAATTGAGAATACAAAATCTTGGATCCTCTCTCTCTCAGCCACATTTTGAAGGATTATTGATGTTTTTAAAAACACTATATATATATAATATGTTTTTGTTCAAAGTGAATTAAAAATATTTTACTACGTAATTATAATACAGTAATATATATAACAAGTATACTTGCCTTCTATACATTTGCCGAATGCAGCCACATATTGAGGCCTCTGCCTCTTGAGGTCTGACCACTGTCTCTGGAGGTAGAGACGGTTCGGTATCCGAAGCTCGTGCAGGATTCGGCGCTGTAGCCCCCTCATTTTCTGCGTCCTCCGGCCGCCGCACATGATGGGTGCAGGGTGGGAATCATCATACCCCCTATCAGGAGGTAGTTTCATGGCATATAGTTTTGCCTTGGCGCACTGGCCATTTGATGGCATGGAAGTTCCGGTCCTCCGTTTTTTTACGAAAATGCCTCGTTTTTACGAAATCCCTCGTTTTAACGAAACCTCGTTTTTACGGAGATTCGCACTTACGGAAATCCTCGGTTTTTAATACGGAGAATCCTCGTTTTTTTAACTAGGAAATCCTCGTATTTCGAAAATACTGTTCTCGCATGGACTTTAATTTTTAGGTATTGTAGGCATTGATGACGTGTTTCTAAGACCATTACCCAGGTCCCTGAGTGATTAGTTAACATTACCAAGGCTATTAGACCTACTTTTGGCGGATCTTTTTGCCGAACTTTCATTTAATTAATCGTTTTAACGGGTCCGCTCGCGGATTTTCGAATTACGGATTTTTCGAAAATCCGCGACTCGCCGGACCGATTTTTTGAAGTTCGGACATCCCTACTAAGTGTGTCAGATTGAGATTCAATGTTGGAATTACAGGTGATGCATTTTGGACTTCAAAATCCTTGTGCTGCTTATACTTAGGCAGCAACGACGCTAGAGCCGCCATGGTAGTTGTCTTGTATAAAGAGAGGTATGGAGTCAAGGGAGCAGAATGTTATTCTCTCTTACAAACCTTGGTAAGAGGCCTTCATTTGGAATATGCAGTGCAATTTTGGAATCCTTTGTACAAAGGAATCCTTTGAAATGGAATGGTTCCATCAAGAGCAATAAATTAATAGGGGATTGGGAGAGCTTGAATTAAAGAGAGTGGGTAAGCTACACAACTGTACGCTAGAGAAAGGCGCTTGTTGTGGGGATATGACTACTGTGTATAAATACTTAACCGGGCCATACCAAACTATCTGGGGCATTGTTCACCAATAGAACATTGTCAAGGACATGGGACATCCCTTAAGACTTAAAGAACAATGTTTTAGGCTTTAGAGGCTAGGTTTTTTACATGGGGTAAAAGAATATGCAGCAAAAAGTAATTTTTTCAGTATCAGTTCTCTTTAAAGGAATACTTGGTCCCAAATAGTTTTTAACAATTTATTAATTACCTTTATTCGACGCAGTTCTGTAGAACCTATTGCAGTTTCTGAAAATCTTTCCCCAAGTTATTGACTATCATTTTCAAAACTTCTTTTTTTAACTCTCAGTTTTTCAATGATTATGTCCAATAATTTCAAAATTGTAGAAAACTCCATCAATCCTTCAAATCCTAGACCAGGCACTGCATCTCTACTAAGCAGTATATCAAGCAGTAAATTCTGCTTACCGTAAGCAAAAAATTCGTTAGGTCATTTAAAGGTGTTGTGTCCTGGGCAGAATGCATAATACTGGCCTCATATAAGAGTCTTAATATGGCCTTCATCTTGGAAATGCTGTGCAGTTTTTGGGCACGGTCTACAGACAAAATGTGTTATGAAGATTGATTGTTTTTGTTTCCCTAAAAGCTTTCTTAAGGGGATATATAATACAATTTTCCCTTATAGGGGTGAACAAAAGACTAAGAGACCACCTCTTCTCTTGAACTCATACAACTCCTTTGATATTCAATGTGGAGACCCAAAAATGTGTTGAACGTGTAGAAGATAGTTTGTCCTGTCTTATTTAATTTAAGTTTAGTTTTGGTTTTTCACTGTTATAGAGGTAAAGCTATGGAACGGTCTTCCATGGATTGTGGGTCAATTGACCGTTTTAAACAAAAAACTGGATGATTCTGCCAACAAGAGTTTTGCAGTTACGGCTTATTGATACTAAACGTAGAGTTTGAATCCAGGAATTTCCGATTGCCACTTGGAGTCAGGAAGGAATTTTTTTCCCCTTCAATAATTTGGTGGTTTTTTTTTTTTTTTTTTTTTCCTTCCCCTAGATCAACAGTTAGGCAGAAATGAGGATATTGTTAGATGTGGGTTGGACTGAATGAAACGTCTGTCTTTCTTCAACCATAAATACTATACTATAATGATAATGAAGTGTTAACATATTTAAAAAAACAAAATCATTATGTACAAGCCCCATTTATTTAGTGTATGAAATTATTATTAAATTGCAAAGGGAAAAAATGACACACATTTTATTTTCACAGTAAACTAATTGCAAAATATCATCTAGAAGAGCTCTATTTTTATGATTTTAAAGTTCGCATATACTGTGACAAAAATTCTCTAGAGCTTAAAATGCAGCTGATTTTTATGCACATTGCAATCCTGTAGCTTGGCCGCAAACTGTCCGACGCTGTCCAATTAATGCCATCCAACTAATGATGGCTTTGTGGAAATGGTGTCAACCTGCCCTATTGGGACAATGATGATGCTACTAACTCATTTTACACCGTCACTAATCAGTCTACCAGAATTTAACACTTAACTTAAATAACTTTTAAAATGACAAATCTGTGTACCTAATGTAAAAGCTTCTCATAGAACATTAGTTTAAAAGATCCCTTGTAGACATTTGGTCTCTTTCTATTGAACACAGTGTTAAAATTTTCTTGAGACCTCATTATTCCTAATGTTCCGGTAGTAATACTGGTAATTTGTAACAGCCTTGGTTATAAAACCATCAAATTACAGCACCATTTTAACTGTATACATCTTACTTTACATTCTCATAACATTTTCTTTCCCTTGCAAACAGATGCTATAAGTACCATTATTTTCACTAATTTCAGTTAAAAATTTTGCAATTTTTATATTCAGCTTTTTTATATTAAATATTTGATATTTTATTTTTTGTTAGGGTTTTGGACCTAACAAAAGAAGTTTTCCTGGAGTGAAGAACTTGTGATTGGCCCTTTCTCTTTAGGACCTTGATCTCAAGGACATAAAAAAGAAGGCATTGAAACACAGAGCAAAAACAGGTTTTGCTGTCACTTGTGTTTGTGTGTATTAGAAGGGACAGTTTTGTCAGTACCATGCAATGTGCATCTGCCACATTATAGGAACCTGGAGCAGACGTACCGGAACCTATGTCTGTGTCAGGTGTAGTGGGTTGCCTTTTGGAAGCCGAGGTGGAGAGTCTAAGGGGGCAGCTTGCAGCATTGCGGGATTGGCAGAACTGGGGGAGCAGCACTGCCGCTGGGGCCAGTATAGAGGTGGGTGGAAGGGGACAAGAAGGATGAGGAAGGAGGTAGTTTTGTTAGGTTACTAGGGAAGTGGGGGAGGAACGAGTATAGGGGGGCTTCTTCCCAGATTGTCCATCCCAACAGATTTGCCGCCTTATGTAATGAAGTGGAGGAGGACACCTCGAATTAGCGTGTATGGAGGGTTATGTCCCTTGAGCACCCAGTGGGCTGCCATCTCTGATACAAGGGAGGAGGAACGAAGGGTCAGGAATGCAAGGCATGTGGTGGTGGTAGGGGACTACCATTATAAGGAATAGTAGGGTAATCTTGCCGCCAGGACCCTACATGCCGAACTGTGTGTTGCCTGCCTGGTGCTAGGGTTCGCATGTGGTGGATCGTAGCAGATTATTGGGTGGGCCGGGTGTGACCCGGCGGTCTTGGTTCACATTGGTGCCAATGACAAAGTTAGAGGTGGAGGTGAGGTCCTTAAACTGATTTCCGAGAACTAGGGCCAAGATAAAAGCAAGGACCTCCAGGGTGTGTTTTCGAGTTTTGTGGATAACAACTTAAAGTAGCGTAATCAGTGCCAGGCTGCAACAGGCCGAGCCAGCATGGATTGTCTTGTATAAAGAGATGTATGGATTCAATGGAGGAATGTAATTCTCCCTCTTTACAAAGCAATTGGTAAGTCTCATTTGAATATGCGTGCAATTTTGGAATCCTTTGTACAAAAGGACATCTTTGTTTGAAATGGAAAGGGTTTCAAGAGAAGGGCAACTAAATTAAATAAAGGGGATTGGGGGAGCCTTGATAGACGAAGAGACTGGAAAAGTTACAATTATGTCGCTGGAGAAAAGCGCTTGCGTGAGTATATGATTACTGTGTAAACCATTAACGCGCCATACAATAACTATCCTTGGGCATTGTTCACCAATAGAACATCTTTAAAGGACATGAGACATCCTCTTAAGACCTTGAAGAAAAAAGGTTATTAGGCTTCAAGCTCTGAAGGGTTTTTCACTGTGAAACGGTAAAAGCTCTGGAAACATTTTTTCCCCCCTTCATAATTTGGTGGGGTTTTTTTTTTGCTCCTCGGAATCAACGTTAGCAGGAATGAGGATCTTGCTAGATGGGTTGTACCTGATGGAAGTATGTCTTTTATTCACCTCAAATACTATACTATACTATACTATCCACGGCCACGTGCTAAGCCAGGGAGACAGTGGAGCTTAGAGATTAATGCATGGCTAATAGTTGGGAAGGAAAAAGGGTTTTGGGTTATTGAGACTTTGCAACTTGGCTGTCGCTTAACAGGCTCTTAGTAAGGGCTGGTTGCCCCCTCACTTGGCGTGCAGCTATTTATGGGAGAAGATGCTATGGGTGGAGATTTTAAACTAGGTTTTGGGGGGGGAGTATTAGCATTCTCACTGGGATAGCCGCCTTGAGGAAAGCAGGGTGTAGATTATAGGCCAGTGGTGGGTGGAACGGGGGTGGGGCTGCATAGGGGATAGGGAGGCAATGTGTATTAAAAGTGTACAAAATAATTACGGTCATATCTAACATGTTGTTGCAAATGCAAGAGAGCCCGGCTGACCAAATGGTGAATTGGAAATTTATGGCATTGAAATGAAAAGTATGATGTAATAGGTTTAGCAAAACATGGTTGAACAGTTCTCACGACTGTGCTGTAAATTAGAAGGATATGCCTTGTTTAAGGCAGTACAGCAAAAAAAGGAAAGGGGAGGAGCTGGTTTATGTTGTGTAAAAAATAATTGAAGCCAAATTTTAAAAGAAGAGATACTTGGCGATATGATGATAAGGTGAGGCAATAGGGTGGAATTATGCAACAGGACAAAGGGGGTAAATGTCTTGTCATGTACTTTGTTATCGCAAGGAAAAGTGCACTGGGTTTAACAAAGACATTTTAAATTTCGGGAAGGCAATTTTGCCCAGTTAAAAGCACTCTTCAGAATGCAACTGTGATATGTAGTATCAGGTAGGTACTGAATAGAAGTGGGACTGTGTTCAATGGATTTTAAGCCAAGTTCACATCTAACTTTATACCCTTGGAAATAAATGAAAAAAAAAAAAATGAATCCGCGCCCATTGGCTGAATCTGATGTAAAGAGGCAATGGAAGGCAGAAAAGGCATTTTAAAACATTTAGGCCGGGGACGAAAGGGCCTTTAGGATTATAAAAACTGTAACAAGGAGTGTAAGAAAGCATCAACTCGCTAAAATTAATAATGAATTTAGGATGTTGCCCAAAGCATCACTAAGCCTAAAAATCCCTCCCTGACAAAACGGGCCATATTTTATAAAGCCGCGGTTATCACTTTTTAGGCGATACCGCATGTTCATTACGATACGATCGTTAATTAACGAACGCTCGCTCGTAGAATACCGCGCGTAGTAACTACCGCACTGGTATTCTATGTGGATTTCTGTTATCGTAGATTTATGATCTTATCGTAAATTTTCAATCTGTTTCGTAAATTTACGATTGGTATCGTAAATTGACGATCATTTAACGATCGTTAACGATCGTAAATTTTACGATACCGGTCCCGGTAATGTCGCGGTATTGCTGAAAACGATACCGCAGCTTTATCAATATGGCCCACAACCATTTATATGATTAACTTTATTTACTTAAGCGATACGCTTGAACATACTGCTTAGTAGAAGATAGTCTGGTCTAAGGATCTGATGGAGTTTTCTACAGTGAAATTAATTTGGAAATAATCATTGCAAACTGAAATAAGGAATAGAACTTTTGAAATCATACCAATAAACTTGTAAATAGATTTTTTTGGAACTTCAATAATTCTACGGACCGCTGTCGGAATGAAACTACCAGTTGTTTTCATCTCTACTAATCTGCTGCAGGCACCTTGTTGTTGGCCCATTTTTCTTCTGTACATTAGAATGCAACCTAATAAGTCCACAGTTTATCTCCTTTTGAGATTCTTATGGGTAGGCCATTTCCCCACTTGGATCTGAAGTATCCAAATTACTATGAGCATCATTTTCATGGATGTTATTGAATGAAGTGGCTCTCATCTCTCCTTTTTCATAGTCAGTTTCTTATCTTATTACGTTCAATCAACTGCAGGTCCCCGCAGCGATCCCCTCCCGCCTTTTCTCATTGGGAGCTTCGTCTCGGACATTCCTTAATTACTCCCCTCATGGATAAAACTATTATCCTCTATTTTGGCTCTGATCAGGGCGGAGGGGAGTCCGACGCTTGAAAAACAACATGGTCGGGGCGATGAGGGGGTATGAGGAAAATGGTTATGGTTTGGGTAGAGACTGGTGCGTAGGAATACGGGGAGTCGTGAAAGGATTTGTTGTGGGATGACATAATGATACAATTGGTTAGGTCGAGCGTCCGATGCCTGAGAAGAGAATCGGCCTGTGAGGGGGAGGTACATTTTGAGGAGGAGGGAGGGGGAGAGGAGATCGTGAGGGAAGAGGATCTTGCGAGGGGAGAGAAGAAAGGAGAGGAGCCTGTGAAGGGGGAGGAGACAACTGAAGGAGGGAGGAGAGGGAGATCTGTGGGGAAGAGAATCGCGGCTGGGAGAGATAAGATGAGGAGAGGAACGCCCTCATGAGCTGGAATGTGGGAATTTTTAGAGCATATTAATCTTTGTTTTGTTGAAACATAAGGGAGGCAACTAAAGATAGGGTCTGTTTCTTTTAAAGATTATGTCTTTTTGGCATGTGTGGGTGGGGGCCTCTCTTGTCTTGGGAGTGCTGCGATCATACAATACGGTGCAATATTAACAAATTCCTCCCCCCTTACTGCAGTATTTGTTTGTCCCACTGGGGGGCCCAGAAAAATATCGCCACGTTTCCTCATCGCCTAAAAAACATAACCTTTTACCAATCAAATCCATATGAATAAATGCCATTTCGCCATTCCGATGCAAGGTTTCAACGCTCTTCATAGTTTCTGTCATCCGGCCCATTATCTCACCCAATTGGTAATCAGGTGTAAGTTTGTACCGCAGATCCTGGCTACAGAATCTTTACATGTCTCGCCTACATTAGGGGGGTGGTGGGGGAGCGACCTTACTATTCTTTGGATACCTTGATCCTATTAGCATACACATACCGTGTCCTATTAAGATTACCATAACATAACCCTGTTCTAATCCCTATGACCACACAACAGATTCTTTATTACTTCTATGCGACACAGAGAGAGAAGCAAAAGTTGTTCAGAGAAGCATTGCGGATAGTTTTACAACTAATCTGTATATATCTTTCTTCCCCTTTTCCAAAAAGGAGGACTGTAAACGATCCGTAGACGGCTTACCAAAAACAAACACCTCTAGTCCTTACCAAAGCATGTACCAGATCTGGTGAGGCTTACACACAATTGTTGTATCAAAGGCTGTCTACTTTAGTATATATCGTATTATAATAATACATAGTATACTGAGTGGATGTCGTCAGTACATGCGCACATCAACATTCCTTTTCTATTCAGTGTACTACAAATATCATCCCTACGAGAACAACCAATATTGATAAAACAGCTCCTTGTTTTGCTACCTTGGGGTGGTTTCCATTTCAGTTAAACAAGAAATAGAAACTACAATATTTTGCATGTACTCTAAATTCTCGGTTATGGTGAATTTAGAGCCATTCAGATCCTTTCACTTTATTATGCACGCATTGGTAATGGCTACAGTTACGGTGCCATTTTGAATCCCATATATAAAAAGGGACTTGGAATTAAAGTGGGTGTATAAAAAAAAATGAGCTCAATGATATTAGATATTACCATACCCAACTAATGCCATCCTTTTCTAGTAGAAAATTTTGTGACAGAATAGTGCTCATTGCTCTACTGAAATGTTATGACCCCATACTATGACTTTCCCTCTCTTCACTGTGCACTTTTTTTCATGCTGCATAAGATCCAGTTTGCTGGCATATCTACTGAACCTGGGATTACTTACAACAACTTAAAAAAAAAAAAAAAAAAAAAAAAAAAATAAACAAAAAAAAAAAAAAAAAAAAAAAAAAAAAAAAAAAAAAAAAAACAAAAAATAAAAAAAAAAAAAAAAAAAAAAAAAAAAACAAAAAAAAACTAAAAAAAAAAACCCCCCCCCCCTCCCCACCCCCCCCCCCCGCCCGCTCCTCATTGAATTGTTTTGAAATAAAATGTAAGGTATTTAATTGTGTATATAGATTTATATGTTTTGGTATAGTAGCAGTGTTGCTGTGTTATACAGTGATACACTTGTGATACAGTGATACACTGTGTGAGGCAGTGGTGAGATTCTGTGAGTGTTTTTGGGGGTGTAACTGTGATTCTGTTGAGTGTTTTGTGTAAACGTGCGTGCGTCTTTGTAATACGTTTTGATTCTGAGTGTGTTGTGTAACATGTGAGTCTGAGTGTGTTTTGGTGTAAAATGTGTGAGTCTGTGACGTGTGTTGGTGTAGCGTGTAGTCTGTGAGTGGTTTGGTAAGCGTGTGAGTCTGTGAGTGTGTTTGGTGGTAGTGTGAGTCGTGAGTGTGTTTGTGTAAAGCGTGTGCGTCATCCACTTCAGTATGGCATAATGTAGGTAGCAACAGTATCCAGCACTCCATCCCTTTCCGACCCTAGTGCCCGTGCAATCAATTTCAGTGTGGCATAATAAAGTTAGCAACATAATCCATCACCCCAGCCGTTTCCCCCACCATATTGCCTGTGCAGTCACTTTCACACTGTGGCTAATGAAGTTAGAAACAGTAAATTTCCAGCACTCACGCCCTTTACCTACCATATGCCTTTCTTCCAATTTCAGTGTGCATAAATAAAAGTTATCAACAGTAATCCAGCACTCACAGCCCTTTCCCCCCACCCATAAAAAAAGGGGGGGGCCTGTGCAATCACTTTCAGTGTGTGGCATAATGAAGTTAGCAAACAGTAATCCAGCACTTACACAGCCCTTCCCCCCACCCATATGCCTTGCTTCACTTTCAAGTATAGCATACTGTAGAAAGCAAACAGTCAGCCAGCCCCTCACAGCCCTTTCACCCACCCATGTGCCTGTGCATCACTTTCATAGGTATAATGGAGTAGCAAACATAGTCATCTAGATAGATGGATGGATGGATGGATGGATGGATAGATGGATGGATGGATGGATGGATGGATAGATAGATACAGTAGATCAATTAGATGATCTATAGATGAAATGAGGATGGGTGGATGGATGGAGGAAATAGGATGGATGCTGATGGATGGGATGGAAATAGGATGGTGGATGGAATGAGATGATGATGAAATGAGGATGGATGGATGGATTGATGGATGATGGAGGAAAGAAAAAGGAGAGATGAATACCAAGTACTTCAACATTCCGTTTTTTTCAGAAAATCATCCAGCTTTATTTAAACTGACCATGAACCTGCCATAACAAACAACGTCCCCAAAGACCAGTTTCGCATACTTTACACTTCTCACATGAAAACCCGTTCTGAGCTTGAAGCCTAAACCTTTTTCTTCAAGTGTTTAAGGATGTCCTCCGTGTCCTTTTGACATGTTCTATTGGTACCAATGCCCAGATAGTTTATTGTCTCGCCCGTTTAATGTATTTATACACGTATCATATCCACACGCAAGCACATTTTCTTCTCCAGTGTTACATAATTGTAACTTTTCCAGTCTCTCTTCATCATTGTCAAGGAGCTCCCCAAATCCCCTTATTAATTTAGTTGCCTTCTGCTGAACCCTTCCATTTCAGAGATGTTCCTTTTTGTACACATGATTTCCAGAATGCACTGCTATTCCAAATTAGGCCTTACAAATGCTTTTGTAAAAGGGAATTTACATTTTCTCCCTTGAATCCTACCTCTCTTTATACAAACAATACCCATGCTGGCTCTGGCTGTTGCCGCCTGGCACTTCTTGTTACCTTTAAGTTTGTATCCACCAAACGCCAAAGATCCCTTTCCAACAGGGATTCACTAACAAACACACAGCCATTTATGTATAAGCAGCCACAAGGATTTTTAAGTCCAAAATGCATCACCTTACCTGATCAACATTGAATCTCATCTGCCACTTAGCATCCCAATGTGACAATCTATCTAGATCCCCCTGCAAAAACAATTGCACATCCCTGAAGTTTTTAATGGTCGACAAAGTTTTGTGTCGTCAGCAAACACAGAACCTTGCTTGACATACCCACTTCCAAATCATTATAGATTAAATAGAAGCGGTCCCACCTTAACCCTGTGGCCACCCCACTTAGCACTTTAGTCCATATGATGAAGCCAATTTACAACTCTCTCTCGGCATCCATTCATTAACCAATTTTTCTATCCATGTACAAATGTGATCTCCACGACCAACAGCGTACTTATACATTGGGTCGCCTATGGGGGACTATATCAAAAGCCTTTTGGGCAAAATTCCAAGTAACTACATCTACTGCTATGCCAGAGTCTAATTTCTTAAAATTCTACCACTTATAATGTCAGTGTCTTGAAACATCTCTAGAGGCATGTTCAACCTGCTTATTAAACTTTCCAGGGTCTTCCCACCACTGAAGTTAAACTTAGCAGGCCTGTAATTACCCGGCTGTGAATTACTACCCTTTTTTGAATTGGAATAACATCACAAGACCTTTTTCCAATCCAGAGGAACACCACCGCACATTATGGAAATAAGAAACAAGGCCTGAAAAACTGAACTTAGCTCCCTAAGTCCCCGAGGATGTCTTTTATATCCGGTCCAGGAGATTATAATATTAACCTTATTGTAGTTTCTTTCTGTACCATATCCTCGGTTAACCAAAGTGCAACTTGAATCTTGTAATCCAGTTTGCTACTATACTTATATCTTACTGGATCTCTTCTATAGTGTAATAGAGGGAAAAAAATTATTATTCAAGACATTTGCTTTATCGTCCATCCTCCGTCACTAACCTTATCCTCATTATTAATGGTGCCACATTCTCGTCCTCATCTCTTACTAATTAATCTACTTTAAAAAAAATTTAGGCCCTAACTTCATTATTAATTTACTAGTTTTGATTGCTTTCTTACACTCTTTGTTACAGTTTTTATAATCACTAAAGGCCCTTTTCCGTTCCTCTGCCTTAAAGGTTTTAATGCCTTTTTTTCTTTTGGTTTTTTTTCCATTTGCCTTTTTTACATCAGAATTCAGCCACATGGGTGGGGATTTTAGTTTTCTTACCTTTATTTTCCAAGGGTATAAATTTAGATGTGAACTGTCTTAAAATCCCCTAAACAACAGTCCACTTCTGTTCAGTAAACCTTTACTGATAATACATTATCCCAGTTTGACACAAGATATAAAATATGCAGCTCAAAACTTAATTCCTCAATACTTTTAGGGTGCGGGTGCAAATTGTATGCGGGATCCGTGTGTAAATTCCCTGCCCCTTTAAAGGCAGTCCAATAAAAAAGTAGGTTCATAAGCTACATAAGCCCATATTGTTTTCCCTGGAAGAGGTCATACTAAATAAAGAGTAAGCAGGGTATGTCTTTCTTCCCCCGAGGGACAATACTTTTTTATTAGGTTAGGACTGATGCCTGGATACACTGCCTTGGAGTGGGCGCATCAGCTGACGCATGTTTTGGTACAACAATGTAACTCTGTTAACGTTTTTCATCTATTCATTTTTGACTATTGTGTAGTTGAGTGCTGGAGACTTCTGTGAATATATTATATATTATATATAATATATATATATATAATATTATATATATAATTATATATATATATATATTATTATCTCTATATATATATATATATTATATTATATATATATATGTAAATACAGCCACATCACGATTGCACCCATCCACCATCATAATCTTTCCCGGGTGCTGTCCCAAGTTGTACATAAAAATTGAAAGAAGCACGACTCACTCACAGGTCTTGTAACAAATGTACAAACAGCAATTTATTTTGTCAACATGTTTCAACCTCTAATCCGGCCGTCATCAGGACTATACAAACACACCGCCACCCAGATTAAATAGCCACCCAAGCAACACCCCTTAAAAACACCCCAGCAACAGTGTAATATTAAACCAAACACCCCCAAACACGATACCATATTAAATCCATAATAAGACAATATTGTCCTAAAAACAACACTGTGACTATCCAAATACCAGATTGTAATTCACCTTACTGTCAGGGCGATCCACCGTCGACAGAGGAAATCGTCCAGCATAGCTTAGAAACGGTAATACCGTGCAGACCCACTTCGACCGCAGCCACGCACCAGCAGCCCGTGGACAATCATATTATGCCCCCAAGCGGCAGTGCATCTCTTGGCAAACCCCAAAAAATCTAACACCCAGCAAACCCGGAAGTTAAGTCCTCCTAAATGGCGAGCGAAGGGCAGCCAAAACATCTCCCCCCGAACTACGAAACTTAGAACTACCCTATA
The DNA here is from genome assembly GCA_019447015.1 of Hymenochirus boettgeri. Lineage (NCBI taxonomy): Eukaryota > Metazoa > Chordata > Amphibia > Anura > Pipidae > Hymenochirus > Hymenochirus boettgeri. The sequence goes on from CM033474.1 coordinate 121,000,073, forward strand.
AACATAAATAAACCACAGGACGCATATACAAAAGGATACATCTTAAAAATGGGTCCCAACTAGGCGCTGGTTATAAATAGAGAATATAATCAATAAAGATAATCAACAAACCATACAGAACTAAAACCAACCCCTAACTCCAGTACTATATAGATATATAGGAAGTAAATAACTAGCAATAAATAGCAATAATAGAAACCCTCTCGTGCTAGCAGCAAACGACCATGTATATATGCTGTAACACAGTAATCTCCACTATATCAATTGGGTTTATAATAGCAGCTCAGATTATTGATTTCATTAAGCGCATAGGGTGTTTACAGTTGTTAGTTTTTGAAATCCAACGAGCCCCCAACGTAGAGGCTCTTAGCTCTATCACCCTCCATCGGAGGACACAGTCTATAACATGCACTTTAATGTAGATAAACCCATGTCCCTTGATTAAAGTGTCTTCCACGGTTGTCCCCAAATTTGCTCATCTTTGTTCAAATACTTGGCTCAACAAGCCGCTCTTATCGGCTCCGATGGTTTGCAAATCTCTCACGAAAGGAAGTGGGTGTTCTTTTCCAATGTAGCAACACAGGACATGTCAAAAGTAGATGACAAACGAGTGGTACAGTCAATCTATGACACAATAGGGATCCTCTTACCGTTCGTGGATGAGGAAACTTGTCCCTGTCCCATCATATATCCCACAGGTGGTACAATTGGGACATTACAGGCAAATCCTTGCTTAGGAGGCACCCCAGGGTAGTTTCGTTTTGGGTTTAACATCTTATTCATCTGTCTTGACTAGTAGTTGTGGGGGTTTCCCTCTACGGTGAGCAATCTTATCCCCTGTTGTTGAAAAGGCAGAATCCGTCACTTTCAATAATTTTCCACAGTTCATTCGCTTTAGCCTTTATGGATGGACTCAAGATAGAAAAAAAATCCATTGGAAAGTCACATAGTTATTATCACTTTGGGGGGTTTTTTTACATGTTCTGTTGTAAATGCCATAGTGCCTTTGTTAGTTGTTGTTTTAACACTTGGGTAATTCTATCCCCGTTCACAGAAACGGCAGGGTCATTCCTTAGTTGTACTTCAGCACGCTCACCCTCCGTGTTATTCTAGTAACCCTAAATATTGATGTATGGTATCCCGCCTTAATCAAGGCAGGTGGATAAAGCTGGTCGCATGTAAAATTGTGTTTTCCGATCAGTATCCTTACGTAACAAAGACGTACCCAGCACATCCACTGTCTTGAAAATCAAAAGATCCAAAAACTCAATTTCCCATTTTTTGATGTTAAATGTCCAATTAGGGTTAATCCAGGGCATTACCCTGGGTCTAATTTTTTCTCGTACTGCAGCTCACCCCCCTTCCCGCAAATAAGGAAGATATCGTCTATGTATCGTTTTGAACAGACACACCCCCCCAACCCAGTTCGGTAAGAGGTGAGTCTGGTTCCATCCATTGTCATCAAAGTTGGCAAACCTATGGGGCCACATTGGACCCCATGGCAGTGCCACATCGGTGAATATAAACCGTCCAAGGAGCGGAAATGAAAATTTTTGACAATATGATATCCAGAAGTTCCATCAGAAACTCCACCGGGGGTTCAATTGGCCCCTGCTCACTCAACGCTTGCCTACATTACTGTATCCCATCCTGTTGTGGAATCCCACTGTCATAGAGACTATTTACACCATCAATAGTGACTAATAGTTTATCCCTCATCGCATATTCATTGGGACAAAATATCATATAACTGACCACTGTCACCAGAGAGGAAACTCATCCCTTTACCACAGGCTGCAGAAAAAAATCCCACAAATTGGCAATGGTTTTTCGTAGAGAACCATGCTAAGGTGACTATGGGGGAACCAGGAAGGTGACTCCATACTCTTCATGTATTTTTTGGAAGAGTATAAATTACTGGACAAAGTGGACGGTCCCGTCGTCAGAACTGTGCCACTTGTCCAGAAATCCATCCTGCATTTACTCTATAGTGATTAAGAGAGTCATTAACTTCTTGACCTCATAAACCTGGATTTCCTCACAACACAAATATACATCATTATTGTTTAGTTGGGACACCAATTCTGTTTTACATAATAGTTACTATCCAGCACACAATTGCCCCAAACCCTTATCAGCGGGACGTAATAAATCCATTCATTGTCAGCTTTAAAGTTTTCAGCGCTAGACCGTTGTTCCTTGTTAAGATTATTAAGACTGGGCTATGTACATGAAGATTATGAACCTCTGAATTGCAACATCTTGAAAAACACCTTATTTCCGGGGGAGTATTGATCGGCTCAAAAGTACTACTAGTCGAAATCTTCTCAGTTGGAAATTCCCATTCTCCAAGGTTTGAAAAAAAACTCTCTCAATTTTAATTAAAACCGCCTCTGTAATTATGAGGTCCTATATCACAACGGGAAACATAACCTGTGGATGGTACCATGTAAGCCCCTTCTTAAAGGGATCTTTCCCCAGTTGTTAATACATTTTTCACTCAGATTAAATATTTCTTCTTCCTTGTGGTTTGCTTCTGGGTTTATACCCCCCTCCTCCGGGAGTACCCCTCCTTGCCTCTATAGTCCCTGATCTGGTAACCCTCATCTGAAAATGGGCTTCATATGGGCTCCTGTTTTCTTTCCTGACTGTACCAGACCTGGCTCCAGAGTCCGATTGGCCCGCTTCTCCGATGAATCATTGTAAAACCAAATGGCGTCTTTTATAGACTCTCCTGGGTTGTTTTTTTGGGGCCGTCAGTTTCAGTCTGTCCCAATACCAAGGATTACCCCTCTTATCCTGTAATCTTGTTCTACTTTATGTAGCTGTCCCTTTTAAACTGTAACAAATCAAGCTTTATACTTTCCACCTGGTTCACCAATCTTAATCACATATTCAACCATACATCACTTTTTGTATATCCATCTTGGAATTTTATATATATCTATCTCATTTTGATTCTTTTTAAGTTCCTTTGCCACATAGTCATGACTACACCATTAATCTCTGAACATTATTCAAGATGGCTCCCGCGCCACAGAACTCCTTAATCACACTACCAGTGTGGGAATGTTCCTCACGACATCACACGGAGTTCTAAAGCCTCTAGAATCCGGCGGCCCTATGGTAGTCTGGACAAACCCATCCCATGTAATTGTAAATCAATTGAGCGTTTCTTAAGATTCAATCAATTTAAAATACACTTCCCTGGTTTGACCTGGCCGTTCTGTAATTTAACATCACCCAGCTGTATCGTAAACAAGTTGTTCCACTCATCTGTGGAATATGCAAAAATCAACTCTCCAGTCCACAATCGAAGGTGTTGCTCGCTGAAGCCCTAAGATTATCCTCCATCGTCGGACTGAAACAAGCGGGCGGCCTGGAACACTAATACATCATAGTAGGGTGCTAATCCAACAAATAACAGTAAATACAGCCAAATCCGATTGCACTCCATCCATCATAATACTTGCCCGGGTGCTGTCCCATTGTACAAAAATATGAAAGACGCCTCGACCGCACTCACAGGTCTTGTTACAATGTACAAACCGCAATTTATTTTGTCAACAGTTTCAACTCTATCAGGCCGTCATCAGGACTAATACAACACACCAGCCCCCCAGATTTAATAGCCACCCAATCACCACCCCCTTAAAAACACCCCAGCACGTGTATATTAAAACCAAAAGTGGGACGTATCTCTGCCTTTTCAACAACAGAGGATAAGATGCCTCACCGTAGAGGGAAAACCCTCACACCTACTAGTCAAGACAGAGTTGATTAAGGATTTTCAACCCAAAACGAAACTACCCTGGGGTGCTCCTAAGCAAGGATCTTTAAAATGCCCAATTGTACCACCTGTGATATATGAATGACGGGACAAGTTTTCCTCATCACGACGGTAAGAGGATCCTATTTTTCATAGATTGACTTGTACCAGCTCGTTTTGTCATCTACTTTTTGACATGTCCCTGTGTTTGGCTATACATTGGAAAGAACCCCCACTTCCTTTTCGTGAGAGATTTGCCAACCATCGGAGCTCGATAAGAGCGGCTTTGCGAGCCAAGTATTTGAACAAGAGACGGCAAATTTTGGGGATCAACCTGTGGCAAGACAACTTTAAATCCAAGGGCATGGTTATCTACATTAAAGGCATGCTTTTAACGTGTTCTCAGATGGAGGGTGAATAGAGCTAAGAGCCTTCTACTTGGAGCTCGTTGGATTTCAAAACTACAACTGTAACACCCCTCTGGTCTTAATGAAATCACTAATCTGAGCTGCTATTTATAATACCCATTGAATAAGTGGATATTACTGTGTTACAGCAATTATAACATGTCGTTTGCTGCATGCACGATATGGTTTCTATTATGCTATTTATTGCTATTTATCACTATTACTTGCCTATATATCCTATATAGTAATTGAGTTAGAGTGTTGGTTTTATTTCTGTAATGGGTTTTGATACTTATTTATATATTCTCTATTTATACCAAGCGCTAGTTTTGACCCCATTTTTTAAAGATGTATCCTTTTGATATATGCTTCCCTGGTTTATGTTTATATGGTAGTTCTAGTTCGTAGTCGGGTGGAGATGTGGCTGCCTTCGCTCTCGCCATTTAGGAGACTACCCTTCCGGGTTTGCTGGTGTTTGATTTGTTGCCATATAGATCACTGCCGCTGGGGAGCATCATAGGATCTGGTCCACGGGCTGCTGGTGCGTGCTTGACGGTCCCGGGAAGTGGCGTCCTGCCCGTTCTACCTTTTCTACGCTAATGCTGGACGATTTCCCCTCTGTCGTACTTGTTGTACTCGCCTGACAGTAAAGGTGGAATTACAATCTGGTATGTGATAGTGTGTTTTTTTTAAGGACAATATTGTTCTTATTTATGATTTAATATGGGTATCGTGTTTGGGTGTTTTGGTTTTAATATAACAACTGTTGCTGGGGTGTTTTGAAGGGTGGTGGTGATTGGGTGGCTATTTAATCTGGGTGGCTGTGTGTTGTATTAGTCCTGATGACGGCCTGATAGAGTTGAAACATGTTGACAAAATAAATTGCTGTTTGTACATTTGTTACCAAGACCTTGAGTGGTCGTGCTTCTTCAATATTATATAGATATATATATCTATATATATAATATATAAAGCAGGCTGTAGTAATGGAGACTGGACAGAGATAGAAGCAGGCTGTTACATGGAAGAATTTTCTTTTGGGTTTGGCTTTGTGTTTTAGCTCAACGATTGGTATAAACTGAGATTCAGGAGTTTTAGAGGAAGTTTTCAGTAGAACAGAAGGAGATTGTAAACACTTTATACCAGGCTTCAAGTAGAGGGTTAACCTCTAACTGGGTATAGATTCCTTGAGAGACAAAAGAGTGTACTGAATCAATACAGCTCATGATAGATTCAAAACTGTGATTACAAAACTGCTCTGTAAAGCAATCTAAATCCTCCTCTAACAGACAGAAAAAGTACTATATGTGGTTTGGGTCAAAAGGAGGATAGAAAAGATCAGTGGCATACAGAGAGGGCAATAAATCACACAGAATGATGAATAATGGTTCAACAAAGTCAGCTTCATATTGCCCCTTGTTAACAAGATCCTGCACCTGGATAATCCGCTCCAACAAGGATTTTCTAGAATGGTCACAGAAAGACTGTCTACACATTTTCTCATTCTTTTTAGCCAGAATGCAAAGGTAATGAAAGTGAGTGGGGTCCATGGTGAAAAGGAAAAAACTGGAGACCTCTGTTCAAGGCTATTTTTGAAAATTATCGAAAATAGCCCTGTACATTGGAAACTTATCGAAAATGTCTTCCAAAGTCCCGAAATCCGGAGGATCCGTTCGTATTTGGACAGATCTTTTGGATTTCGGAACCCCATCTCTATTCAGTACAGGCCAGATTGTACTGTTATGCTCCCTGGATGGGTGCTGCTGCAAAGCAGCTGAGAAACATGGAAAGACTGAAGTGCAGCAGAGATTAAGTTTAAAAAGTTTATTGTACACACCAAACACACAGTGAAAAGATAAATAATACTATAAACAAAAGACTAAAGCAAAGACTAGGCAATACACACAAGACTAAATACAGATGACTAAAGACTATATACATAAGACTATATACAGAAAAGATTAACAGGGAACTGGGACAGGTAAATAGGGCAAGGGAACTAGACTGGAAGTACAGGAGACAAGGCAAGGTCTAGAACAGGAATAAGAGCACAAGGTGTGGAATGATGAGATGAACAAATGGCGAAGAACTGGCAAAGGAAAGGAGTCGGTGGAGTCCTTAAATAACTGAAGACTGATAGCAGGTGAATGTGATGAATGGTAATTGTCCAGTACATAGAAAACAGGCCCACTGCTGGTGGAAAATGGAACAAAGAAACAGCGACAAGTGGTAACATTCGGAACAGCAGGAACCAAGAACAGTGACATCTATAGGTGAAGATCAGAACAGCAGGAAATTCTTACACAAACAGGAAAACTAATCAAATCTTGTCACCAACAACCAGTAAAATGTTATCTAACAAGATCTAAGAAATTTAAAGTGCCCAGTGGTCCAGTTTTATTAGATATTCTATCATCCAAACCATTTCCAATGTCAAGGAAACTTTTCAAAATCCTTACATATACCCAGTGCTTAGGACACTAATTAGGCAACGACGGTTCTCTGGAAACTGACCTCCCATACCATGCACAGACAGATGGTCTACTTTGATGTAGATAATATGATGAAACCTCTGTCGGTGTGGCTACCTGAAGGGATGCACAAACTAATTACTTGTTTTTATAAACAAGTAATTTAAAAAAAAATGTTTTTGTAAAAAGTTTCATTCAGATTTGAGTGTTGCAGGAGATCCACAGTTCCTGGTTTCATTTTCACAACATCGAATGTGCCACAAAAACTTTCTCAATGTTTTTCTGTTGCAACCCCCCCCCCCCCCCACACACACACACATACACTTTATATAGGTTTGCAGCTGCTACTGCCTATGACTGAATATATCTACAGAATTGCTAATGGTGGATAGGTACAGGAAGTAACACTGTACAGGCCAAAAAAAAATTTGTGAACACAATATAGTAGAGAGTTGCATCCCGATGTAGCTATTAAAGTAAAGCCAGGGTTACCAAATCACTGTTTAATAGTATGTCCCAGAAATGTCCCACATTTTTTTTTATTAATAGAACTCAAAGTAAAACTAAATTTCCTCCATTGTTTTCTTTATTAACTAGTCCTTAGCCTATCCTATCAAATCAAACTAAACATTTACAGCATCACTGCCTTAAGCCATAAATACTCTGCAACTACTAAGCATGCTAAAATGTGGGACAGTTGCAAAAAGTGATTAAGAATAAAACTGAAAGAGATTGAATGATTGATTTCACTGGAAGGAAACAATATACCAAAGGATACAAAGTTTTAACTGACACACCACAAACTGTCATTAAATGGATTTGCCAATTATAATTTTCACTTTCCATGGCTCCTTTGTTTGTGCTCCCTCCCCAATTTTTAGGATTCCTTTAACACGGACTGATTTTGTTGGATACAAAATAAAATGGTTTTGCTTCATTAATTTCTATTTGCTAGTTTACAGGCAGGACAGTAAAAAGAAAATCAGCCGGTTTTATAAATTACCAAGACTTTTATTAGATTCCATTAAATTACCCAGCTTTGCCGATTCTATTTAACATTGTGCTGCTTTCTATAGTTTACCAAAACGATTTTACAGGATTGAATTTTCATTCTAAATGGCAAGAAAAAAAAAAAACAATCCATCAAATTGCTTGAGTAAACTGACCTAAAAGGCTGTAACATCAAAATCATATAGAAAAACATTTAAAAATCACGTTCAAATAAAATAGGATTTTTGGCAAGCAGTTTTATATTGTTCAGATGAGATTTTCTGTCTCATTTTCAACAAAGTCAAGCCAAGTAAAACAATAATGTAAATGAGCCCTTTCTTCCAGAGAGATTCAGTATGCTGCCACCGTGCCCCGATTACATCTCTCAATCCCTGCACATTTTATCTCCTCTCCGACTGCCCTTTTACTCTACTCGTGTAGATAACCTTATTCCATTGCTTCTTTCCTTATTTCATTTCTTGCCTGTGATATCAGACTTATTACATTCCAGTGGTGTCCTTGCCTTGTAACATTTTACCTCTTAAAGAAATATGATACTGCTCAATTATTAACTTTTAAATCAATAAAAACATAGACATGTTTTCCCAAAGTATAAAACAATTTAACTACAATAGCCAGAGAAGCTGTTTTTAAAAATAATTACTTGTAAAAACTAACCAAGCAATGCAACTGCCATATGATTCCATCAGAATCTATCTTCAATATGCATATATGTGACCGACAGACCTTTCATGTTCTTTATGGTAAAGGTTGGTCGGGTGCACATACATGCTTAGTTTATTATGTAAAGCTGACAATACAAATCACCAATATATGGCAAATTGACTGTAAGATGTATGGGGATTAAAAGTGATCATTCAAAATGCTAATAAACTACAGCCATCTGCATTGTAGAGGATTGCTATGTAGAACCACATTATCTCTCTTTACTTCTCCTGAGTGTCTCAGATCCCTCTTCTTGAAGTAAAGGGAGCTGATGTATGTATGTATGCTAACTTGTCAATATTGATGTTAAACAGAGTATTATAGGTGGAACTGGACAATAAGAAAGGGGGGTAAAGTTATTGTTGGGGTGTGCTACAAGTCACCAAATGCTAGTAAGGAGGAAGTAAGTCAGCTTCATATGCAGATGACTAGGGGTGCAAGTTTGGGGCAAGTTCTGATTATGAGGGACTTTAATTACCCTGACATTGATTGGAGTAGTGTCAACACATTAAAGGATGATGGGTTCGTAAATTTAGTACATGAACATTTTCTCCTACTGGAAAACGTGCTTATGCACACACAGTCCAAGGGAGCATGGACCAATTCAGAACCTGTCAGTAAGCCAGTGCTGGACCGATCACAGGCAAGTTCTCTCCTAAGGCAAGCTTCTGTCTCCTAAGACATAGCTCCTTTACTTCTGTTCTTCAGTTAAACTGAAATATCGACATATCCTTTAAAAAAGAAACAAAAGAAGTTAAGTCTTCAAGTTCGGAAAGGGTTTTTCACTGTGAGAACTGTAAAACTATGGAACTGTCTTAGATTGGACATTGTAATGGCACGTATAAAAAATCTAGATGAGTTTCTAAAAATAAAGAATGTTGCATGTTACTGGTATTGATATTTCCGATTGACACTTGGAGTCAGGAAAGAATTTATTCCCTTCATACTGTTTTTTTTTGCCTTCCTCTGGATCAGCAGTTAGGCACGAAATGAGGGTATTGCTGAGTAGGTTAGACTGGATGGACGTATGTCTTTATTCAACCTCAAATACTATACTATACTATATTAGCATTGTAAATTACTTTTCTTTACAAATTGCAGTGATAATTGTACAATAATGGCATCTTTAATACTATTTTCTCACACACTTAACTAATACTTAGCTAATATTTTCATACGCTTCTATTAAAGTGCATTTTCAGATTGGCCAGGTCCAGACTAAAGCTGTACAGCAGGACTAAGCAAGTCAACGGTTGTAGAGGAAAAGTGCAGGAGTTCTATGGTAAGCTCAGGGGTAAGGACCTAGCATTTGTATTATTTTTTTGGAATGTGAGCAGAAAGAATATAATTACCCTTTAATAGCAACAACATCAAGAGCTGTTACACTATTTGTCGCTGCTTTATAAATAGATACAGTAGATCACAATTTCATATGTGGCATAGAAAGGTCAGAGGGTTTTGCAAATGATCAGAAATATATTGTATTTTTTGTATTAAACTGCTCCAATTTGCAGTTTGAAATCAAATGGAAAACATTCCTAAGATCAAAGGGGCATATAAATATATAAATTAAAATATATATATATTATTATTATAATATAATATATTATTATATTATACATGCCATTGATTTCTCAGGATATTCTGAAACGGTTTCTAAACTTTATTTATAGGTGTTGATTTGATTACTAAGACTAATTTTACAAATTCTTTTGGGAAATTTATTCTAAAGGTACTTTGCTTTCAAGAACCATCTAAATCAAATGAACAGTTAGAAAATGCTTCCAAAGATCACCATCAGGGATATAATGAGAATAGTTTGGTATTCCCAATGTTCCATCCATAGACAAATTACTGAAACAATTGGATGTACAGCGTTAGACATTTATTTCAATTTCCATTTAGATTATATATTCACTTACATAAGAATTAATGCAAATTCATTTAAAATTGAATGTAGGTGAATTACTTCTTTCACATACACAGAATATTTGATTGTTATACATCTTGATCAATGGTTTCTTGGAGAAAGGAATCCCAGGTGGTATAGGGATAAATATGAATGTTTACTTGGGATGACAGCTCATGGTACTTCCTTTGGGAAACACCTAGCAATTTGATAAGGGTAATGCAATTGATGGCTTTTGTGACGAGTATTGCAGATGTCAGCATTTCCAAAGAGAGTGGCTCACATGAGTCATACACCAAGCATTTAAGTGCTTCCCATTAATGTTAGTAGGAAGCAAAACAGCACTTTCCTATATCAATTGCAGGTCTTCCCAGAGGAAAAATGCAATGTTACAGTAAGGCACACCTGCCAGCAAGAATTTTTGTATTGTAATATACTGTGAAGGCCAGTGATGGCTAAAGGCCTGGGCCATTTTGTCTAGTTTAAAATACATTTATTTCTGCTTCTCTGGCCATTTTTGAAATTGCTGTTAGAGATATCATATTTGCAGTATACCTTACATAATCAGCATGCCCATTCTTATAAGCCAAGCTATTTCCTTGCTGTTTTTCAAAAATGATTTTGACCGGAAAAAAACACAATTGATACTATAACTTACCAACACTCCCAATTTTGGCAAGACGGCACCATTAGGAAATTGGGACTTAAAGGGCATGTCCACCCTTGTCAGTTATCTGTCCACCACCCCAACTGTTATTTTTTCCAGTTTATTATATACTGTATAATATACTACATTTAATTCTTTCTGGCAAATATATCTGACTCCTCTCTGCTCAATAAGCTTCAGCATGTGCAGAGTAGGCAGCAGGTGAAATAGCGGTAAATCATTGGTTGTGATGTCAGTTGTCACAACCTTGATTGACTGCATGGAGGGTGGGGCCAGCTTACTCTGTAAATATGTGGACAATAATAATCCTTATATATCTGGGTAGTAATGCAGGAAATAAATTGCAGAATATATCAGTTAGGGGCAGGTAACTAACAATTGACAATTGAATACAACAGATATACCATAACCTGGATAAATGAGAATCTTCACAAGCATATAACAATTGACATGTTTAAAGGGTCAACATGCACTTTAATTAAAATTATTTTGCCATGGCCTGGCACAACTCAAGAATGTCCCCATTTTCAACAGTGTTATCTAAGACCATTGTGAAATCCTATCTGATGTTAAAACAACAGATACCACAATATTTAATTTTACAAATATGTGTTTGGCTCTTAATTATTCAATCAGATCTTGTCATTTTGTTTATAGAAATCGCATGCAATATATTGAATTTCTAGGTTTTCCTTTATGGCAAACTAGTTGTCAAGGTTGAATTAAGACATCTTATCAATTTTTTTTTACCTTGAAATGTACCAAATGAATGTTTCATACATTACCTAATAATAAACTTACTGGAATTATACTGTACTTGTTAAGAGCACTGTCCATTTATAAACAAGGTTATATCAAGTATAACATGCAAGCACAATGAGAAATACATGGCTAGAAAGTCATGTACCCTACAATTATTATTAGTTCATTATAATTGTAGTGGCACTGGCTACATTAAACTAAAGGAATTTTTACAAAGATGTGACAATATTCCTTCAAAAGACACCATAGCATTTTCTGAATGCTTCGGCGGCAGTCTATAATAAACAGACAAATATTATATAAGACTTGTCAACAGCCGAAGTTTAAAACATGGTTGGCCAGTTATTTAAACATTAGAAACAAGATTCTGCAGCATTTTTGTTGCACAGCACGTTAAAATTGCTGCAATGTAGGCCATAGACTATATAATACTTATCCTGTGATGTTCCCCCCAACTGCATGCACCAATCATTTTGTGGTATAGTAGCAAAAGTAAAATTCAGCATAGTGAATGTCAACCTGGGGATATGGATATTTAAGTCAATATTTATATAGAGTAGAACTTGAACTTGAACAAAAAGCATGCCACTGCATGGCCAGGATAAGTGTTCACAAAAGAAAATATTGTAACAGGTGTCTAACAATCTCATTAAAGGAGGATTTTGGACTGTAAAGCCAGAATAGGTCCCCCTTTGCAAGTCTAATACACTTCAGTTTTTAAAATGCAAAATCTGATCTTCTTTCTTCAGAAATATGACTGAAAGAAAGATTATTTAGAGGACAAATGGGATAAAATAGGAAAAACTAATTCCTGTGCTTGCAGGATTCTATTTATTACAGGCATTTATCGAAATCCACAGCTGGGAAAAAATTTGATTTCTTGCTCACGTCTGCATCAAAGGTGAAAATCTGGTTAATCGAATTCCTTGTATTTGTTGTGCGTCTATCCAGGAGAAAATCACACTACTGCCTACCCAGCATATTTTATATTAACAATGGATTTTTTCTTCTTGTGAATTATCATCTGGGGGCATAAAAATGCATGCCACATACAATATATGGCTTGCTTATCAGCTGCAAAGCTACTGTTGACACAACTTAACCTGAATACTGATGTATGTGACATCCATCTTTAAATCGGATACAGTTTGGCCTAAAGCCCAGTAACAACCTTTATGGAAAAGAATGTTCACTGTTTATTATAAAAACAACAAACTGAAGACAACTTTTTGTCTTAAAAAAAAAAAAAATCTTATTGTCCTATCATGTTTCATTTACTCATATTTTCTGCACCCTGGCATACATTATAAACAAAGGGGTTTTAGTATACATTACAGCGATCACATGAATGAAAAGCCTTCCAACCACGTCTAGGTAACCCCAGTCTGGAAGGTACTAACTTCTAATCTTTTTTACCTTAATTACTTTTATCAAGCTTTTGCATTTCTCATACTTGCGCACTGGATCAATATAGCAGGCTTTTCACGTTACCCTTAGAACATAGGGTAGGAGGAGCAGCAACATATCAAGGGAACAGGGCAAAGCATATGACCCCCCCATAAACCAGGTATCGGGTCGTGCTACGCAAAAAAAATCATAAACAACTAAATAAGGAGAAATGATTCCCTGAAGTAGCACCCAACACTATAATTACTTGACATATTAACCATAGGAAAACTAGCTGTACTAGAAACAAACCTACTTTATTGGCAATATACTGTATGAGCATATCACAAGAACATATATAGGGAGATTCACTCAGAGCCGCAACTACTCAGGGCAAATCTCCCATATGGGATTTACCAGAGGCTGCGCGGCTCTGGGTAAATTTCACCCTGACATAAGTATTTAACGCCAGCTATTAGTGGCGTTAAATACTTACGTCTTAAGAGCTGCGCAGCCTCTGGTAAATAGGTTTGCAATGGCTGTGCAAGTTCCTGTTCTGGATCTAGCACAGCCGCCGATTGTAAATCAGTTAGCGCAACGTTAAGACTGGGTAGGAGCGCTGCGTGCCGGCAGCGCTCCTGGGTAAATCGCCCCAATAAAGTGCAACCAGTGATTAAAATATGAATTAAAAACAAACACAAATGTGGTTTGCATTTTCATCTCCTGTATGGAAAGAGAAAGTCCATGCATATTAAGTACCAACAGGTGATCCAACGTAAAGCTAGAGCTAAGATGTACAGTATACTCATAGCCTCATCCTGGCCTTAAAGAGACTGCTCCGGAACACATACTCCTCACAACTAAAAGTTTGCTGTTCCAAAGCTGTTGGCAGACACTCCCCCCTGTGTTCAGGTATAACTGACTCAACTCCACTGGAACTTATTCACAATGTGCTGACCACACCTTACAGTCACCTGGGTCTATAGGAGCACTCCTATAGGGTTCATCCTTCTCAATCTTTGAAAAAAACAAAAACAAAATACAGTATATAAAGTTATAAATAGTAGTTAAAGAGCTGGTACTACTATTTTAAATGGAATTGTCAAAATGGAAGTTTTTTTCCACACCTCTGCCATTGCTATAACCTCTGCATGTGTTAAGACAAATTAAAACTTTAAGCAACTTTAATGTCTGTTTTTAGTAATTCACCCAATTATGTGCTGTTTGTAAATCATACAGCAGTCTTAGCCAATCAAAAAAAACTACTGTATGTAAGGTCTGTGTAATAAAGCATCTGGACTCGCACACCATCCCCTTTCCATAGGCAAAAGGAAGACTTTCCGGTGGGGGTGGGGCCAGCACTTGTGTGTGTGTTCAGTCTGGAGATCAAGAGGAGGTTAGGAGCTAGAAGAAAGGACTTTTCTTCTAGCTAGTAAATAGCTAGTAAATAGCAGTTGGGGTTGTGGGCAGATCTGACAAGTCACTAGTTTTTTGTTTTAAGGGTGGGCATGCCCTTTAAATTAAATGCTGTTTGATTGTCATCTGTATGACTTATTTATAGTTGCTTATTTTGTGTGATAATTTCTCTGTGTTCTTTCTAGTGCCAGACTGAGATGGTTTTGCAACATAATGTAACCTGCAATTTCCCATCTAAACCCCAGAGAGCAATACACATCTTTAGGCAATACTCTCATGAGTACAGGGGCCATGCTGTCGATGAGTCATTATAATGCATTTGCATTAGCTAAGGAAATACATCATCTGTGCCTATGAATGTCTTGTTGACCATAAATTTTCCTCCAATTGAGGATATTTTTAAGTGCAGGATTTTCTAAGTGAGTTGTAGTATTAATAGATCTATAATGAAATTAATCATTACAATGATTTGTAATTTGAGTTTATAAGACAGAATATTTCAGAGTTAATATGTAAGTACATGTGAATAGATAATTGGATAAATGTAAGTGTGCAGATGTAACAGCAAGTGAATTAAAGACCCATGCAGGAAAGTAGAAGGCTTTAGGAGTATGCAAGTGTTTGAATAACATTTTGACTGAACGAGTCACTGTGTATTTGTGTTAATGTTAAATTGACTCTGTGGGAATATTGGCAATAGTGAGTTAAAAAGCATGTTTATATGATTCATATGGTATGAATGAGTGTGAGAAGTTAATGTGAAGATAAAACAGATATTTGTACAGTATGTATTAGTGCCGCTCTAAATTTGATTGTGTTCTACTTAAAATGTAAAAGTGAATTTTAGAAAACTAAAATGTTCTCTCAGTAATATGATTAGATTACCAGGCAATAAATCCCATCTCTTTGTTGCCAGAGATACTGTAGTTCAGAATGTATAATATATTTAAGAAAATGTGAAACCTAAAACAATGTTTTATTTATAGCCAGAAACAGTTGATTAAGACAGCTTATTCACTTCTAAACTCTAACTAACTAAACTCTAACTAAACTTTCTTCTCCTCTACCACTGGTTCAGGCATGCTCAGAGTGCAGGAAAAATATTGCATACTCTAGTGAAATCATTTACTCCTTTCAGCATTTTAAGTTTGGCCTGAAAACCAAGAAAAATGTGTTTTAGCCTAACATTTTCTTTTTTAATAATATTATCCTATTATCCTTTTTATGAACGCCAAAGAATACATGATGCATGTTATGCTAAGCATGGGCTTGGTTTTCATAAAAAATAAGGTTATATCTCATCATATTAGAACTCTGTATTTCCTTTTGCTGTTAAACCTGGGATGTCCAACCTGCAGGAATTAATTAATCAACCGGAAGCTGGAGAGAGCATTAGGGTGTTTGGAAAAAACAATACTAGCAGTAAAAGCCTATCAAACAGCAAGCACTGATGGTCACCTACAGTCAGAGTAGAAAGGAGGGTGACAAGGGAAGAAGCTGGAAGACACTTGCATTATGAATCTATTTTGTTATCTGCTCATTTACTACATTAATACTGCAGAGAAGTTAACTTGGCAAGACACTGTTTCACAATAAAATAATGTACTTCAAGCCTTGCAAGGATTTTGCTACATTGTGATTTATATGATGACAATTGTACACACAAACACATTTATGCTAATCGGTTGACTTTTCTTTCTCCATTTTATCCTTTTCAATGCTTCAGGACAATATCTGGAAGTTTTGTCACTTTTCTTCATATCATTTTATTTTTTTTATATTTTTTTTAAAATACATCCATTGTATGAAGAGTTTAATTGGTAAATCAAATGTTAGTCTTACATAAACAGAAAGGAAATACCATTGTAAGGCTTTTTTTAAAGGCCTGTTAAACAGCAAGGCTTTTTTTTATGCAAACACTTTTTGTGAGTTCATTATTGAAACATTTTTGAACATATTTATTCAAAAACAAGTTGTATGATTTACCACAACATTTCTCCCAAGTTATACAACACAAACAGACGCTTTTAAGTTCAATGCATGTTTAGAATTTTGTTTTGTTCATTTTTTACATTCTACCATTAAGATATCATCAATTCCACCGGTCAAAAAAACTATAGTGGATGGTAGTTTGTCAGCATGGGGGTAGAACCTTAGTGGCCGAAAGCGGCGCCCACTTGCTTCTCTGAGTGTGGGAATGCACTAGTAGTGGTGACAGATGACCCACAACTTAGTGGGTGGTGTGAATTGTGGCCCAATGAAGAAACATCAGATAAATATGGCACAGCAAACAGTGGATGGATAAGGAACACCAGAGATGGCAGATGGTACAGCAGAAACAGCAGATGGATATGGCACAGCAGAAACAGCAGATGGATATGGCACAGCAGAGATAGTAAATGGATCATCAGAAACAGCAGACAGAGAAAGGGGGAACCAGAAACAAAGCAGGAACAGCAGACAAGGATATATATATCACCAAATTACAGAGCTTAAGGTACAAAGTGTGGTCAGCAATTATTGAATCAGAATTGGCTAGGGGAACCAGTTGACTGACAGATCCAGAAGCTCCTCCCAGCCGATTCCCATTGGCCAAGGAGCTCGACCAGGGGGGGAGCAGCATGCCAAACCAGTTACAAGGAGAATAATCAACAAAGGTAACAAAAATGGCTGCTTCAATAAAACTTAGATAAAGGGAGTGGCAGCCAGCATATATCTCACAAAAACAAAACTGTCTAGTTGTAATTCCTTACAAGCTCCCACAAAATTGGTTCCACACTGTGATCTTTGTTGTTTTGCAAGTCATCTGATTGTAGAAAAAACCTTTGAAGCGCATTGATAAACAGGAAGAGTCCATTGATTCAATTATAATGTGAACTGCCCATACACTCAAATAAGTAAACAGTATTGCCCATTGCTTGCTGTTCGCTATTCCACCACGAGTCCTTCGACAAATGACTGACCATAGGCCAAACGCATCTAGTCCCATATAAGTGAATAGTGGGTCATTACTTAACCTATCCAGTGGCAGGTTTGCCATCTGTTGCTGGTGTTGTTTCCCTCTTAACATATGACATTTAATACATCTGTGTAGCACAGAGGAAATGCATCTTTTTGCTCCAACTTTCCACAATCCTGCTGATCAGATAGCTCCTTCTGTAACATGATGACTTTGGTGCTGAACTTTCTCATGGTGGTGCAAGGATGGTTGCAATGTGGTGATGGTCAGGCCCAATGACAGGGTTTTGTTACTCAATACTTATATCAGATTTTCCCAAGCGGCCACCTATTCTCAATAAATTGTGGTTATCATTAATTGGGTTTAACCATGACATCCTTGGGGCTCTCCCACATTGCTTTTGAAATGGTGGATAATATGAATCAAATGTGCAATAGTACGTAAGGAGATGACAATCTTGAAAGATGAGAAAACTGATTAATTAATTAATTAATTAATTAATTAAGAGAGAGACAGACACCTAGGTGCACTTGGTACATCTTTCAAACAAAAGAGATATCCACGCAGAACAATTACCACTAACATGAACAAAGCATTGAGGACAACCAGGGATAACCTTCTACAATACAAAGAGAAAAAAAGAAATGCCCGGATACCTTTGGTAACAACATATAACCCAATATTGGAAGGAATACGTACAATAATGAAAGAACTACAACCTATGATTAATCAAGATGAAACCCTTAAAAAAAATGTTCCCAGAACCCCCTATACTTGCCTTCACCAAAAACTTGTAAGAAGAAAGTTACACACAGTTTATGAAAATATCACCCAAGGCACCAAACCATGCAGGGGTCCTCGGTGTAAACTGTGCAACAATATTAACAGTTCTCCATCTGTAACACACAGGAAGGGGGTATTTAACATCCAGGGATCTTACAGCTGCACATCCAGTGTGGTGTGGTGTATTTAATGCAATGTAACAAATGCACGGACACTATATATATAGGGGAAACCTTGAGAAAATTGATGAGATCCTAGTTTTTCTGTCTTATGTATGGAAGCGTAAAGTGTGGTGGGTCTTAACCCTTAGTCAAGTTCATGGTCCACTAACTCATAGGTGCCTTCAGAAAAGGTAGAATTAGTATCATAACACAAGAATTCTGGTGGTAACACCGATGTAGTATATCTGAGTGCAGCTATCAGTATGGCTCTAGATCCATGATCTGCCTGATTCAAATATGAACACACATAATGCCATTGTGAGAGTGTAGTGAACTGCCTGATACAGTCTATTCGGTTGCTGACATAAATGTAAAATCTTTTAGTTTGATTGTCTCCATGGATCCATTTGACTTATTATGACTTCTGCAATTTCTACAGCTAACAAAGCTGCACAAAGTACAAGTCTTGGGACAGTACAGTATGTCCAGGTTTTAGAGTCAGCTTAACTTTGCCCAGAACAAATCCAACATAATATCTTTTGTCAGCTTGTCTTGCTTTGAGATGAGCCACAGCAGCAAAGGCTTCAAAGGAAGCATCTGAAAAGACATGAATTTCCTTTCTATTGGCAGAAACCAAAGAAGTGTTAGTACAACAGCGTGGGATTTTCAGGTTTCCGAGTGCTTTTAAAGAACTTCTCCAAGTTACCAATTTTTTATAATTATCACTAGGCAAAGGACTATCCCAGTATGTACTTTCAGAGGTAAGTTGCCTAAGCAGCAATTCACCTTGGACTGTTACTGGTGCCACAAACCCAAGAGGGTCATATATTCTATTTACAATGGATAATACTTATTTGGTAAAGGGTTTATCACATTCTGACATTTGAAATGTGAAAACATCATGTTTTATATTCCAGAGCAAACCAAGACTGCGTTCCATAGGAGGATTTTCACTCCCTATAAGTTCTTCAGGTTTATAGCATAATCATTGACATGGAAGGCTTGCTTTGCTGCTATTAGAAATAATCTTATGTAGTTTAAAGTTGGATACTGATACCATTTCTTGCATCCTAGTAAGAAGATCAATTGCCTCTTGTTCAATTGATAAGGGCTTGAGTCCATCATCAACATAGAAATTTCTCTCTAGAAACTGTTGAGCATCTAGTCCATATTCCTTTTGGCCCCCCTGAGCTGCCTTTTTCAGTCCATATATAGCAACGTCAGGGGAGAAGCTATTCCCAAACATGTGCACCTTCATGCGATAGTCTACTGTATGACTTCATCATTCATATAATTGTTACAATGCCACAAAAATCTTTTGTTCCTGTCCTCTTCACAGACGATGAAGCAGTGGAACATTTGCTGAATGTCGGCCATTACTGCAATTGGTTCTAGCCTAAAACATATTAAATCCCTATAAGGCTGTTATTCAAATTGCGTCCAGTAAGTAAAATGTCATTTAGAGAGATATCTTTATATTTGGCACTTGAGACGAAGACAGCCCTGAGTTGGTTAGGTTTACAAGGGTGTTACACTCCAAAGAATTGAAGATGCCAACATTCCTTGCCTTCCTTTAATGGTGGGGCTGGTTCAGCATAGTCTTTGTCCAAAACCCTCTGCATAAAAGGCATAAAGTTTTCTTTACTACAACATTCTGTGCACTTGATGGTAGACTTACAGTTTTTAGCAAAATGCTCAATTAAAGCACAACTCTTGAAACAAATCTCACATTTTTTGAAAAGTTCCTTACATTCTTGCATTTTTTTTCCTGAATCCAATGCATTTTTGTAGTA
This sequence comes from Hymenochirus boettgeri, assembly GCA_019447015.1. Lineage (NCBI taxonomy): Eukaryota > Metazoa > Chordata > Amphibia > Anura > Pipidae > Hymenochirus > Hymenochirus boettgeri. The sequence continues at coordinate 121,020,272 of CM033474.1, forward strand.
GAGGATGTATCTGTTGTATTCAATTAGATCAACTGGACTTGAAATGTAGTTCTTGAAGACGTTTCGCTAGTCATCCGACTGGCTTTCACAAGTCATTCTGAATTGAGAAAGCCAGTCGGATGACTAGCGAAACGTCTTCAAGAACTACATTTCAAGTCCAGTTGATCTAATTGAATACAACAGATATACCATGACCTGGATGAATGAGAACCTTCACAAGCATAGTAGAGGATGTGTTTTTTTTGTGAAAAGGGCATTGTCGGTTTGGATCCTCGATCTTATCATTTTGATTAGCTTTCTCTAGAGCTGTAGTCAGCATTAGTGTTTTTCTTTTTTTCTGTGTTTCTTAAGCTAGGTACACACCTAGCGACATTTTTCCTCCTGACCGACCGTTCGATACTTTCGACCGGTCGACCAGGAGGAAGGACTGTCGGTCGCGGCAAAAGCAGCCAACTCCGACAGTTACCGCGTCCATAGAGGACAGCACGATCGGACAAGGTTTTCCACCATGTCTGATCGTCCTTTCGTCCGATTCGGACGAACGATCGGTCGGACATGGCCGCATTCGGATGCGATAATTTCGTTCCGATCGACCAAAATACTGAACTATCGGTCGATCGGACCGAAATATCTCATTGTGTGTACCCAGCTTTACAGACACATTTTTACAGACACACAGACCCTTTTTGATCTTTTGGTTTTGTGTGTGTAAAGTTATTCCTAAATGAAGGAAGACCAATATTGTTGGACTCACCAAATGAAAAACTCATTCTTAGTCTCTGCAAGATCCTTAATGAAATAAAAAAAGAGGAAACATGGAGGAAACAAGGTTTGTTTTTCCCTTTATTATGAACCAAGATTTGGCCATTTTTTTTTTACTGAATATTGTATTGGCAACTTTTCTACTACTGGGTTTACACCTCTAGGCCTGGTAAGCAAGGATCTGTCTTTGCTATTTGTATTTTAAGCAAGAGGTCACTAGGTTCTAGAAACATCTGGCTATCCCTGCCAGATATTTTTGGTAAGTTTTGGACTTTTTTTAATAAAGCATCTTCAATTACATCTGGGCTACCACAGTTCCTTTCCAATATCTGCCAGGCAGCATTGAGAACTGCAGTGAGATTGCTTATATGGACTGCCTTTAATCTATTGACATGCTCTAATGACTATGGTCCTAGCCACCTAATCAGTAAATCAAGCTCTTCTCCACCTGTGATGACAAGGTCTCCAGTTACAGTTTTAAATGTATGTCTCCAGCCTTTGTAGTTTTCAGGCCAATCATCAAACTTTATAAGGCCAGTTTTAATTTGTTCAAGGTGTACGATGAATGTTGCAAAGTTGGATATTTCAGTTCCTTCTGACCTTGGGTGCTGAGCAGCTTGTTGCCAAGAGTTATTATTCAGAGTTGCAATGTTGAGTGACTGAGGACAAATGTGGATTTGCAGTCGCTCTGAGCCCAGGGGCAGATGTAGAGTTCATGGAATTAATATTATGCAGCATTGGAACAAAGCAACCATCAGGTAGAGGTTCACTAACTGCAAAGTGTGTGTGACTTGCTTGCATTTTGCTATGCTCTTGTAATGGTGCAAAAGACTGTAACTCTTGTTTTGGATTGCAGAAAGATGGGTCATTGTAGCATGGGATGCACTGTATGCTGATCCTGAACTTGGGGTAGTTTCAGGGAACTGATGTTTAGAAGTTTTGCCTGAGTAATCAGAAGTGCTAGTAGATCTTGAGCATCTGTCACTTTGATTTAAGACAAAATCTTCAGTCCTTCGAAAATCTACTAAGCTGGATCTGTCCAGTTCACATCCCGTAGCTGCCTCTCTCAGCCAATGACAGCCACGGCTGACGGTCTGACCCCCTGCTTGTAGTTATGGCAAGGAGGGAACTGGATCAGAGCAATGTGGGATTGATGAGCTGTAGAGTTCAGCTTCGTTTTTTTTAGAAACCTTATATAGCGATTGGGGGAAGGCTGAGATGGCCTATAACATATTTAAAAAAAATTGTAGGGTGGAGATACCCTTTAAAGAATCTAGTTACTATTGTGTAAAGTTCCGCTTACTAGCCAGGATACAGTTTTTTAACTATTCTGTTTCACCAGCAAAGACATGTATGTTAAAGATAGACTGTACCTTTGCATGCATGCAAATGTCTGCTTCCATAAAAATTAGATAAAGGGATTAGCAACCAGCATATACTGTACCTTACAAACACACTGGATAGAGAGAGGAGACAAACTTCCTAATAGAGATGGACGAACTTCATAAAGTTCGGTCCATTTTTGAACTTTCGAACTTAAGTAAAAGTTTTTAAAGTCAATGGGGGAGTGATAGTTAGAAAAGTCCGGATGATTTACAGCTAAACTAACAATGGCAACTTACCATAAATGGCTGTGACACTATCACCAAAACCTGTTTAAACCTGTTTAAACAATGGTCAATTGTCGAGTTTTGCACAAGTTACATTTGAGGGTTAGGCTAATTCGAGGGTTACCGAACTATACTTTTGATGGTTCCTGAAAATAGAACCATAAATTCGAGGGTTACCGAAATCGTACGATACTTTTGAGGGTTAGCGAAAATGAATGATACTTTTGAGATTTAGCAAATGATACATTCAAGGGTTAGCGAATGGCTCGTAAATTCAATAATTCTCAAAACCACGCCGAAAAGTCCGGAAAGTCAGAGAAATCCGGGTCCAGGATAGTTTGAGAAGTCCGAGTCCATTCGGACATGTTAAGTTTGACTCCTAAAAAGCAAACTCAAAACAAGCAATAAAAACACTTAAAGAAGCATAACAGGAATGCTGGGAGTTGTCCGCATCTGGTGGTCCACAAATTGGAAATCCAATGCTTAATGTTATTTAAAGGTATAGACATGTACCTTTGTCTTAGATTCTTTGGCATTTCAGTTTATTAATTGCATCCAAACAGCTGTGAAATAGATGTAACCGAGAGCAAAGATGCTCCTTTGGAGCGTTCCTCCACTTTTTGTCAAATGGTAGTTAAAAAGCCAGTGGGTGGTATGCTGATGTGAGCGATCTGTTCAGTCATAAACCTTCATGCATGATATTGATTTTTCCGGTCTGTTTTCCTGTAGATTTTCTGTTTGACTGTGGGCACATTACTTTCTGTTCGGATTTATATTGTATCGTTTCAGGTGGTTAAATAAAAAAAGCAATATAGATCAAGATACAGAAGAGCCTAAGGCAATATTAGAGGCAGTGCACTGTTTATGACCATTTAAAGACCACTATATCTAGCAGAAAGATGGATTAACCACAGCTTTTAGGAAGTTATATAAGTAATCTATTAAATCAAAGATATGAATGCCTAACCATGCTGGCAGTTGGAACAGAGCATACAAAAGGAAGAAATAAAGAAAAGAACTGTGAATAAATGAGCCAGAGGTGAATTCATACAAAAACTGCTCAGCAATAAACATTTATTCAAAGAACCATGTGTTCTGTTCTAGACTGGCATGTGAATGCTTATACCCAGAATGCAGCAGCCTGAAAAGATGCACATAATATAATGGGAGAAGGATGTGGGAGGAGAGTAGTAAAGTTTATTATGTCAGAGGATTAATTCTAATATCAGAAAAATATCAGAAGGGATAAACCAAAATAATTCTGAGTGATATAAGCACAGATATATCATACTCAAATACCGTCCTATTTCTATTTCTTTTCAGGCATACTAAAAACTGCACCTCTTCAGATGTAAATTCCAACATCTACCGATGCCTGGATGCTACAGGATAGAAGTTGCCCAACTACAGTAAAAAAATTAAAAAACAAAACAAGAGGCACTTGCCCAGCTCTATCTTTGGTTGACACATATGATACATTTAAAACATTTAGAATTTGGAACGTTCCACAAATAATAAAATCAGAGTGACTTTGTATTGGTTGGAAAACTACAACCTGATAATGAGACTTGTAGCTACACACATCTGATATTGGCTGAACATCTGATATTGACTGAGAATTCTTCCAGCTGAATTGATGTGTGTTCACATAATCAGTAGCATGTGTTATGTACAGAGAAAAGGCTCTGTAACTCTGTCAGTTTATCTTTTTTTTTATTAGGATTTTTCAGATTTTCTTTAGTAACTCAGATAATTTCTTTTCTATATTGAAATTACTGAGGCAAAGGTTTATTATTACTATTTTAAAAATTATCAAAGCTATTTTCCATGAAACCAAAATCTTTTTCCATCAGCATGTGAGAATAGTAAAAATGATTATCATTGTAATGTAAATTGTAATGCATATATTTTAAAGTGGTAATCACTGCAGGGCATCAGCCTGTGACTATAAAAGTGGGTCATAACAATCATAATAAGTCAAGTTCAATTATCACTTATATGACCAGTTTATTTTAAAATGACATCCATATCTATGCTCTATGTAATATCATTATAAAACTTTTGAGTTATCTTAGAGATTTTGTGCTACATTATGTATCATCCCCAGTACAAGAATTAACCCATTAATGTTAACCATTGCCATCCTTCTCGTTGGTCTAATACAATTGGTTTAAGTTAAAATAAAAATGTAAGATTCAATTACTATGTAACATTACTCGACAGAGGTAGATAACACACTAGGTAGATAATATATTATAGTAAACTTAATTTTGGCACACAAAGGAAAGAAATAAATGGAAAAATCATAAACTGGTCAGCCCCAAACTGAAATCATCTCCAATGTTATGTTACTTTTTCTTGGAAGATAGACACCTCAGTTTTCATCTCTAGCGTTCTAACATACTCAAAATATGTCAATATCTTTTTTTCTGAAGATGAAATGAGGATTAAGGTGTTCTCTTTCATTCCTGTGCTGTTTTGCACAGTGGTTCCTCTGCAATCCTAAATTTGGGCCATAATAAAACTGTAATTATTGACTCTTCTCTCTCCTTTTCTAACCACATTAACTATGTTGCGAAAACCAGCTGCTTTTTCCTTCGCAATATAGCGAAAATCCACAGGTTCCTTTCCTGACCACCGCTATGCTTATACAAGCTCTCATACTATTGCACCTGGACTATTGCATCCTACTACTTTCTGGTCTTCCTGCTTTCCACCTCTCTCCCCTTTAGTCTATACTTAACTTTGCCACAGGTATTGTTTCGCTCTCTAATAAACTGGATTCCAACTCTCGCCTGTTCCGGACAACAACCTGGCTCCCCACTTAACAGCGCATAGCACACAAAATCCTTCTCCTAACATTTAAATCACTTTGCTCTGCTCCTCCTTATATTTCCTCTCTAGTCTCCCCATATGTTTCTGCCCTTTCCCTCCGCTCATCCGAGAACCAGCTTCTGTACAGACCTCCAACTCGTACTGCTTCCTCTTGCCTTAAACCTCTTTTGTGGCTCCCATCCTCTGGAATTCTATTCCCCTCTCTTTACATCAAGAAACCTCAATTAGCAGGTTTAAATCTACCCTTACATCCTACCTATCTGGTAACTGGTACAGTATATGATATGATTGTTTTACTTGCACTGCATACGTCTCACCTCAAAACTTATACCCATTCCATTGTATCTGTATATTACTCACTTAACTAGATTGTAAGCTCTACAGGGCAGGGACCTCATTACCTCTTGTGGCAAAGCTCTAGTACTTCTATTTATATAATTTATATATTTATGTACTGAAATATCTATGTATTTGTTCCCCTTGTATGACTTTATTGTTTTATTTTGTTACTGTACAGAGCTGTGTCCCCAAGTGGCACTTTATAAATAAAATATACATACATACACACATACATACATACATACATACAAGATCCCAGCTCAGTAAAGTTTATCCAATCCAATGTTTGCTAACATAAGCAATGTAAGAAAGCAATCAAACTAGCTAAAATTAATAATGAAGTTAGGATAGCTGAAGAAAGCATCACTAAGCCTAAACATTTTTTTAAGTATATTAATAGTAAGAAGATGAGGACTGAGAATGTGGCACCATTAATTAATGGGGATAAGTTAGTTACGGAGGATGGCGATAAAGCAAATGTCTTGAATAATTTTTTTTCCTCTGTATACACTATAGAAGATCCAAGTACAGATATCATAGAGTATAGTAGCAATAAAGGTATACAAGATTCAAGTTCACTTTGGTTAACCGAGGATATGGTACAGAAAGAACTAAATAAGGTTAATATTAGTAAATCTCCTGGACCGGATAAAATACATCCTCGGGTACTTAGGGAGCTAAGTTCAGTTTTATCTAGGCCATTGTCTCTTATTTTTGCTGATTCCCTCATGTCCGGTGGTGTGCCTCTGGATTGGAAAAAGGCTGATGTTATTCCAATATTCAAAAAGGGTAGTCGTTCACAGCCGGGTAATTACAGGCCTGTAAGTTTAACTTCAGTGGTGGGGAAGATCCTGGAAAGTTTAATAAGGGATCATGTTCTAGAGTATGTTTCAAGGACTGACATTATAAGTAGTAACCAGCAAGGATTTAGGAGGAATAGATCTTGTCAAACTAACTTGCTTGGCTTTTATGAGGAAGTAAGTAGAAATTTAGACTCTGGTATAGCAGTAGATGTAGTTTACTTGGATTTTGCAAAGGCTTTTGATACAGTCCCCCATAGGCGACTAATGAATAAGCTAAGGTCTGTTGGTCTGGGGAGTCACATTTGTACATGGATAGAACATTGGTTAAAGAATAGGATGCAGAGAGTAGTTGTTAATGGGGCTTCATCATTATGGACTAAAGTGCTAAGTGGGGTGCCACAGGGTTCTGTGTTGGGGCCGCTTCTATTTAATCTATTTATTAATGATTTGGAAGTGGGTATTGTCAGCAAGGTTTCTGTGTTTGCTGACGACACAAAACTTTGTCGACCATTAAAAACTTCAGAGGATGTGCAATCGTTGCAAGGGGATCTAGATAGATTATCACATTGGGCTGCTAAGTGGCAGATGAAATTCAATGTTGATAAATGTAAGGTGATGCATTTTGGACTTAAAAATACTTGTGCTACTTATACTATAAATGGCTCTGTGTTAAGTGAATCCCTGTTGGAAAGGGATCTTGGAGTTTTGGTGGATAACAAACTTAAAGGTAGCAAGCAGTGCCAGGCGGCAACAGCCAGAGCCAGCATGGTATTGTCTTGTATAAAGCGAGGTATGGATTCAAGGGAGGAAAATGTAATTCTCCCTCTTTACAAAGCATTGGTAAGGCCTCATTTGGAATATGCAGTGCAATTTTGGAATCCTGTGTACAAAAAGGACATCTTTGAAATGGAAAGGGTTCAGAGAAGGGCAACTAAATTAATAAGGGGATTGGGGGAGCTTGAATATGAAGAGAGACTGGAAAAGTTACAATTATGTACGCTGGAGAAAAGGCGCTTGCGTGGGGATATGATTACTGTGTATAAATACATTAACGGGCCATACAATAAACTATCTGGGGCATTGTTCACCAAGAAAACATGTCAAAGGACACGAGGACATCCCTTAAGACTTGAAGAAAAAAGGTTTAGGCTTCAAGCTCGGAAAGGGTTTTTCACTGTGAGAACGGTAAGGCTATGGAACTGTCTTCCAGTGGACGTTGTAATGGCAGGTTCATTGGTCAGTTTCAAAAAAAAGCTGGATGAGTTTCTGCAAACAAGGAATGTTGCAAGTTACTGGTATTGATACATAAAGTAGAGTTGATCCAGGGAAATTTCCGATTGCCACTTGGAGTCAGGAAGGAATTTTTTCCCCCTTCATAAATTTGGTGGGTTTTTTTTGCCTTCCTCTGGATCAACAGTTAGGCAGGAAATGAGGATATTGCTAGATGGGTTGGACTGGATGGACGTATGTCTTTATTCAACCTCAAATACTATACTATACTATTAAATTGAATCTAAATATCCTGTGTGTTTAGATATTGGTGAAATAGGGGTCTCATAGTGGTCATTGGAAAGCAGACATGTCATCAAGAACAAAGCCACCTATTATAAGTCTTCTAAAGGTTAGCGAAAGTGTGCTTTCCTAGCATGAATAATTTTACTATATAATTGGCTAAATTTCTTAGAAAATGATTCAACTTGCAGGTTCTACGTTGTACAAAACATAATTTTGGGGCCTATTATTTAATTAGAACTTTGTTATTTTGTACTTCTCTGCTAAAGTGCACATTTAATACAAAATTGTTCTTTACATATCATTCAAAACCACTTGCTCTCTTAAACCTATTAAATAATAGGTAGAAAGTATCCTATGTTCTGTGTATCCATATCCTGCTCTATTTTGCTCAAGGTCGTTTTAAATGCATTTCTATCTGTGGAATTGTGCATACATCCGTCAAATCCCATATCATCTTGTATTAAAAACATTTAAATGTTGGCTTTTATTAATGCTCAAAAGTTAGCTGCACTTTTCTCAAAACCCCAATACCCGTAGATTGCAGGGTTTCCATTGATGAGAGGATTTCCTAATGCTTTTTTTGTTTACAGGTTTGTGATTATTCTCAATGTGTTATGTGCTCTTCACATGTATCACTGGTTTTCTATTCTTTTACAGAAATTGCTGGGAACACAGATGACATCCCATTGGTCCGCTGGAGACAGCAGTGGCTTGAGAATGGGACACTGCTCTTTCATATACACCACCAAGATGGATCCTCCAATCTGCCAGGACATGTAACTACAGAAGAACCTCAGGGGGAGGCTGCAGATGAAGAACTGAGAATACTGCACATCTCTGTTATGGTAAGACATTGGCTTTCAGCCCCAGTTTCTACTCAGAGAGGAGGGGCAAATTATTTACCGTTTATCTATTTACTATTTACAGTCCTTTAAGTTTTCAAAGATAGTTTGAGCTCATGTATTTCTAATTGAGTTGGAAAACTAAGCAGGATGGATTATGTTGGGAAACAAGATATACAGGGTTATTCAATTAAAGTTCTTATCGTTAAAAATTGTGCTAATTTTGCCCCAACCAATCAGATGTTAGCTTTCAAATGTTTAATAATATCTGATTGGCTGGGGCAAAAGTAGCACCATTTTTAACAATAAGAACTTTTATTGAATCTCCCTGATAGTTTTTTGGTGTTTTACATTCTTAGTATTCTGTATGTTTTTGTGTTGGTGAAATACGGGCTTCACAGTAGTAATGGATTATTAAACTGTACAATAAACAACAGTGAAATAAAATCTCATTAGAATCTACATACATTTTAATTCAGCTATTCCCATTTCACACGTAATGGGGACTTAACATTCTAATATGCCAGGTACTTACCAGAATTGGTAATCAGAATTGATTTGATTAGCATTTGAGTTTTTGAGGTAATTCGCATGTGATCCAGATTGTTATGCCAGCCATTCACTATTTAGACATTTTCAACCTTGTTCTAATCCATCTAATTTGTAAATAGTGCATTTTGGGCCCGTGGTTCTTGTCTCCAGATTTACCCTCAAAATTTCTGACTGATCCATTCATTTTGTGCAAAAAAAAAAAAAAAGGAGCAGACAGTTCTTTGCACATCACACAAACATTGCATTAAAACATTGCAGGAAGGTAGGAAGGTAAATATGGCATCTTTAGTCTGGATTATTTTCCTATTTATCATGATGTTTTCAAGCTAAAGATCTGTAAATGTCTTATATACGTGTTTATTTAATGTGCTATGCTTATATTGGGTGTCTACTAAACAGGTTTAGATTTAGAATAGAGATGGGATATGTAACCCCTCGGTTCCGACGGATCGTCCAGATTTTCGGGACTTCGGAGCGCATTTTCAATTATTATCGAATGTTCAAGGCTATTTTCGATGATTTTGGAAAATAGCCTCGGACGTTCGATAATCCTCAAAAATACAATCATAAACTCAAAAGTAGTCACCGATCGTATTTTCAAAGATTATAGAACATTCAAGGCTATTTTCAAAAGATTATCAAAAATTGCCTCGAACATTCGATACTAATCGAAAATTCGTTGCATTTTCAGATTTTCAGATCTTCGGGATTTTCCCGGGATCCGGGAATCTGAAAACGGAACAAAACTGGTGAGTTTCAGCCATCTTTAATTTAGAACAGCTTCAGTCAGCCACACTGAATTCTACACAAAATAAATGTTTAACCTTAGTAATGTTTAAAAGGGTTGTAGTTTTTAATATATAATATTTTTTTATTTAATTCCCAGTGAGTTACTAATCTGACTTACTTATTACAGTCTGTAGGTTTAAGTGGCATTTTATATTCACGTTTTGTGAAAGAAACCTAGCTATAAACCTGTGGTCAGTGATGATAAGCTAAAAGAAAAACGCCCTCTAATAAGGAAATTGCTGGGCATCTGAAATAGAAAGTGCAGTGCCAGCAATGTGTTTTTAAACTCCGGTATAGGATTTTACCTGCTACGATAAGAGTACCCATATATACTGCTACTGTACGTTATCATATTTTTCATTTAATGTATCTACTTATGCTAAGGGTAATGGTGTGGATTGTTGTTCTTGGATGTCTTAATACATTTTAAAATTTTTTAAAATAGTTTAATGCTTAACAAAAAAACTTCCATTAATATAGCACTGTCCCTCAACAAACACAATTACCATGCTACAGAGTGTTGCAGATATCTTACCCATGATTTCTATAATTTAGTGGGATTACGTTAGCAAGCTGTATAGTTCGGGAGAAAAATGTTTGCGCAAGCAAATGATGTGCTATAGAAAATATTGCCAAACATTTACGAATTGTGTAAAATCAACCATGGAGATCTAGAATAACGTGTTTTAATAAATGTTTCCATGATTATGTTTTACGCTACTTTTTACTTGGTGCTTTAAAATTGTATAGAAATCAGCACCTTGACAACATTGTTGGACTCTTGTATTTATTACAATTCTAGTCTCTTAACAAAAATACCTACATAATATTAACAGAAGCAGGAATGTATGTCAAATAGATAGGTAAACAGAATAGTAAATAGAAAGGGAAGACCATTTATTACACAGAGAAGCAGGTTATGACATGAGATGCACATCTAGGCAACCCCCCAGAATAAACTGCATCTGGTGACCTTGAGAGTTGCTCTGGAAGCACAGTTACTCATTCATTTTTTTAAGGACATTATTCCCCTAAAGTATGTTCAACATACAGTACTGTAGGCAGTGATAAAAAAACAACAAGTCTCCACAAGGCTTAGCACTCACATGCTATAGTACTGCTATGGTTCATTTTTGGATAATTGTAGGACCTAACATTTGCAAACCACTACTGTTTGAAAAACTTTTTTATGACGGTTATTACTGCTCCCCTAATATGACCACATTACCAGCATCAAATTAAGCATTTTGTGAAATCAGTATACTCCTGCAAATTACTTTTTCAATCAATAGAATCCCCAAGCAGTGCTATACCTAGAATCAATGCTGGTGCAAATGCTTATTCTGTTATGTGCAACTATAACAATAGCTAAAAGAGCAATTATACTCCTGAAAACCAACCCTCTCCCTGTACCCAGGGTGAGAAGCTAAACATAGACCCTTAAAATTGCAGTCATGGCCCCAGTCTGACCCTGTCCTCTCCTATAGACCAGGAATACTCTAGGACTTACATATGGCAGCATGTACTTCTTGCAGAGCACCACGCTAGTCCCAAACTAAGGGAGGGAGCAGCGCTAGAACGGGATCACAAGCACAATGTAAGCAGGATGGTAAAGGGGATCTAGGCAAAACCTAGGGGTTTAGTGCCTAACCCTGGCCAATTTTAAGGGTGAAGGTGGGGGAAAAGGCTGGAGTAAATTGCTTGCGTAGAACATAAGGGCAAAAAATTATAACTTTGGCTATGCAGGTATTTAAAAAAGGTGAATGAATTTCCCTCCTCATAATAGGTGTTTAAAAAGAAGCATGGCATTCGGAATGCCAATACACATTATTAGCCAAATATGAGATATAATTATGGTAAATTGTGTGGACAATAAAAATTATTTTTAATCATATTAACTAGCAGGCAAAAAAAATAACAAGGTAGGATAACTCAAATATTTATAGGGCATGAATCAGTTCAATCCCCTAAAAATTGTCAGTTCCAGTTTGAGCTTTATTTCCTCCAAACTTATGTCTGCATTAAGTTTATCCTCTAGATAAAGGAAATCAGAGAATGTGGAATGATAAACATCATCAGAAAAATATTTTCCATTTCCTAAATTGCTCCCATCTTGTTTTTTCACCTTTTCTCCATTTTTATCTTCATCTCTATACCACGTGTTCTGTTTTTCTATTCATCTGTACCACCTATGCATTTCATTAAGTGGGCTGTTCTCACACAGTGGTTTTGTTCAGAAACCTATGGATTGGTTGTTCAGAGTTTATTACCATTATGTAATAATAAGAGTATTTGCTTGTTTATAATGGTTGAGATGCTGAGAACTCACCCAATATGCCCTGACAAATCCAGAATGTATTATCTACCAAAAACGCAAGCTCCATCTGCAACATTCCCTTCAGTCAATAGTCTGCTGATTTAAAACTGAATATGTTTTCTTTCAATTTATGTTGAAAAATGATTCTGCCTTCTAAGAAGGAACTTATCCTTATTTCCTCCCAAAGAGCAGAAAGAGAAGTTCTGGGTTTCTTGCAAATAACAAATGGATTATCAAAACGTAATAATCTGCTATGATACAGTGCTTTGAAGTCTGTTAATGCCTGAAGGGTAAGAGGCTTAGTAATGATGTACATTTTGCTTTTCAAGTAAGTTTTATAAAATTAGTTACAATACAATAACAATACATAACTGGAAATTGAACTCATATTGTATGGAATTTTAAAGAAAAATATTCCAAACTACTAAAGAGCAGAAATAATAGGCCTGTTTTTGGGTTTTTTTTTACACATAACAAATGGATAATCAAAAAGCAATTATTTGTGTGGTGGCTTGCCTTAAGTGAGCCACAGGTGGACCTCAACATTTTGTTTTTACCAGTAAAACTGACTTGCTGTAGCACTACACTAGTTAAAATTAACTTTGATTACAATATGCGCTCTAATGTGCATAAAATATAGAACACAGGTGTGACGCAAGATAAATATGTGTTGCTAAGTTTGTCATGGTGTGAAAATTACTTTTGAGGTCAGTGAGGGATATCTCTTCCAAGGCAAGCAATATGGCAACTATCCATTCAAACAACAATCGCTCATGGCCATCTTTAGAAAGGCATTGCTCTTCTTAAAAAGCAGAACAGGAGGTAGGAATACCCAATCCTACCTCCTCTTTAAATGTAGCATTCAATTCACATTTTGTTACGAAAAGCGGCACAGTGATCCTATTCCTTAACGGAAAAACTGTAATAGAGTACATTTTACTTTAAAGTCACTAGGAGACGAAAAGATTTATTTTGCATTTACTTTTAAGAGTATCAATATCAGAAGAATTTATGCCACTCATAAAACTAGAAATGTGTTCCAATGCCCGCTAGTTAAATCCATTCCATTTCCTTTAATGAGAAAACAAGAAAATAGACCAGACCCAGTCAATAGTTTGAGCTGTAAATAAGAGATAGTTCTAATATATTTGCCTTTTGTTTGACCTGAAAAAGACACAGTCTGGATGAAATGGAAGAAATGCTGTTATATCTGCAAATGTAGTAACCCAACATCTTGCGGGTGTTTCGTTTTTGTAAATAAATATCCACCATTAACTGTCCATTTGATATAAATGTCTATTCTAAATTCCTTTCTGTGACATTATGTGATAAATGAGGTTGAATTTTAATGAATAATTTGAAATGGTCATATCATTTATTTTAAAGGAGAATAAAATACAACATTTAATAGCTTATGATAGGATAACAGGAGCTGATGTCACCCAGCCTCATCAGCATTGCCATGGCACCTGGAAGTTTCATTAGTAACATTCTGTACAGTAGTAGCATCATAATTGAGGTTCAATAAAGACATACCGTATGTCCATCTAGTCCAACCTTTATACCCCTTTTAACCCTACCTAACAGTTGGTCCAGATTGGGGGTGGGGGGGGGTATTCCTTCCTGACTTCCAATGGAAGCAGGGAAGTGTCCCTGGATCAACCAGAACTACAGTATATGTATTAATACCAGTAATTATCAATATTATTTCATTTTAGAAACTTATCAATCCCACTCTTAAAGTTATTCAATGAACTTGTAATTAGCACTTCTGCTGGAAGACATTTCCACAGTTTCAACATTCTCACAGTAAAGAAATCTTTCCTAAGCTGAAGATGAAACTTCTTTTCTTCCAACCTTAAAGGATGTCTGCAAGTCCTCTGATATGACCTATTAGTGAACAATGCACCAGAAAGTTTATTATATCGCCCATTAATATATTTGTATAAAGTAATAATATCCCCACGCAAACATCGCTTCTCCGATGTAAACAGCCCTAACTTGTAGCATTCAATTCACATTTTGTTACGAAAAGCGGCACAGTGATCCTATTCCTTAACGGAAAAACTGTAATAGAGTACATTTTACTTTAAAGTCACTAGGAGATGAAAAGATTTATTTTGTCTAATATGCCTGTATATGTAATATCCAAATATATGATACAGACAATATTTTGCTAGCTCTAGCCTTTGTTGTCTGGCATTATTTGCTAGAGCTAAGTCTACTAGAACTGCTATTTGAGATTCACTTAGCCCAGAGTTATTTATAGTGTAGGTGGCACCAGGATTGTTAAACCCCAAATGCATCACCTTACATTTATCAACATTGAATGTCATCTGTCATTCTGTTGCCCATTTTGATAATCTAGCTATGTCTACTTGCAGCACTTCATTTAAAGTTTCCAAAGCTCTGCATAGTTTAGTGTCATCAGCAAAGTCACCTTGCTCTTAATAATAATTTAATAATAATAAAATAATTTATAAACAGATTAAAAAGAAGTGTCCCCAGTACAGAAACTTGAGGCACTCCAATTTTAGCGTAAGAGGTTAAACTTGCAGAAAGCAGATAAAACCTTTAAGTTTGATTGCAGGTTGTACTTTACCAGTTACTGATCTGAAATTATTTATCTATGCCCCTCCAGAGCCTAGCTTTGTGCCTTGCTCCACCCCTCTGAGATTTCCTCTGCTTTCTCCTGCTTGAGCCTTAAACAGTAATGCCTGTGAGTTCCGTGCACGTGCGTGTGCGTGGAACTCACAAGAATTACTGTTTGAGGCTCAAGCAGGAGAAAGCAGAGGAAATCTCAGAGGGGCGGAGCTTAACATTCAGAAAACCAGTAACAAGATGTCAGCAACTTTCAAGGCACAAAGGTAGACTCTGGAGGGGCATAGATAAAAAAATATATGGCAAATGTATTTTTAAAGCTGCAGCTTCCAAACGAACATAACTTGATTTTACAGTGCACTTATCCTTTAAAATAATGTTGGCTGACATCATTTTTCCTAGGGAAGCTTAAAATCCTATTCATTCTAACCACAAATGCTGCACTGTTTAATTTCCGATTGTGCAGGGGCTGACAGATTACCATGTGTTGAAATGCACAAACACTCCCCAAACACTAGGAATAGTCATGAACTGTACACAGAGCATCATGGTGAGCAGTCAGCCACAATCTTATCGACAGAAAGGTGGCATAGTTGCCCCTTAAAAGTACTTTGCTTTGCTACTCATAACAGTTCCCCTTAGATGAAGCAGCGGACAGCTTGTCTGTATGGGGAATTTCTAATAAATCCCATTTGGTGCATGTACCATACCATGTACCATACCATGTACCTAGCTTTTTTTTTCAGGAACTCTGCTTACCCAACCTTGTTCCCTCTGCCTGTGACTCTATTGCTTCCAGGAAATGAGTAGCAATAAGGTCCGGACCAGCAGCCGTGTCTGTGATTGGCTGAGAATCTGCCAGTCACAGACATGGCTGCCAGCTCTTGAGAGATATGAGGGAAAGAGGTGCGGTAAATCCAGTAAGGAGAAAAGTAAGGATTTTTAAGCACTAAAAATGTTATGCATATGCATTGGTCATCTCTTTTCGAATTTTTAAGCACTTCACAGTGAGGCTAGCTGTGGGGCAAATCTTAACTTTGGGGGTGGACATGAACAATTAAAGCCTTTCCTTCCACCCCTTCCCAATGAAAGTATCCAGGTGTAGAACACAAAAAGCTATTTTCTTAACCCTGATCTCCAGCAATAATACCTGGCTTTCTTAGACATGCTCTGCTAGACACACGTGTTCCCATTTGTGGGGAGAAAGGATATAATTGTCCTTTACTATGAAAAGCCCCTTTCAGCCACATATGCTTTAAAGCTCTTAGACTTTGTCATCAGATATTTGTAAAAATTCTGCTCCAAGAGTGAGATACATATATTATCATTACTGCTTGTGTACTTTTGTATTAACATAGATACAGTATTATAAAGATTTACATTTCCATTTTGTCATCTATTTGATAAACCAGCAATGTCATTAATAAGGAATGAATGCTTTATCCTCTTTTGTGACTGCATATGTTTTGTGTTTGTCAAGGTCACACATCTATAGAAATCCATTTTATGTTTTTCAATGCAGAACACTCTGCTGCATGGTTTTCTGTCCTATTGCCAACTGATCCAACACGATGTTTGGAGTTCAAATGTTTGCAGCACTTTATAGTTTGTGGGGGGGGGAAATTAACATTCCAGTTCAATTTCAAACAAACAAATAAACAAACAAACAAACAAACAAACAAACAAACACATATGTAGTGACACATACAGTATACAAAGATATCATGCTCATAAACTGCTCATCATATGGGGATGAGTAGAAGATAACACCTGTTCTACTGCTGGTTATTGGAAATGCTGGTACTCTGTTCTGAAAGGGCAGCAGAAAGGGAATTCCAAGTGAGGTCGTGGGGCGTCTTTTGATGTGCAGGTGCTCCATTGAAGCACAGTATGCTGCAATTGATTTACAATTTTTAAACATGTCTTGGCCCTGAACATAAACAATGGTAAAGAAGGGAATAAAGAGAATGGTTCTTAGAAGCAAAAAGGGAGGCATTTGTATTTGTACTCTTTTTTTACCTGGAAAAACACTTTCCTAACAAAAATGATGCATCTCCTATTATCCTTTCCTTGGTCTCCCATGTTTCCACCTACCTGTTGTGACAGCACAAGGCTGCAAAAACTATTCAGCAGTTGAGGGTTCAAATGTGGCTTCCCTCAAAGCTGTGTAGAAATACCTGTTCCGATTATACTTTGCATCAACATTTATTTAAGTAACACATTTTGACATTCACTTCCACTTTTTGTCTTCAATACTTGCATTTAAGATGTGTCAGTTCCTGCAAGACATAGTGCCAATATGAAACTGACTTTGGTGGCAAAGTAATGACAATTTCACTATGTGCTGATTTGATAGAAATGGTTTGGCATTGTAAAATGCAAACCGTCTGCACAAGTCAGTACTGCAAAGCTTTTAACTGCAGCGGGTATATTTGGGAATTACAACTGCCAGTCAAAATGAAGGGAATGAGAGAACTTCTAATAACCCGGTAAGTGGGACAATTAGATTCATTTGCTTGGTATCCCACAAGTAAAAGTACTGTTAGCATGCCAGTTTTTTTCCACCTGATCTTTCAAGCTTTCAATTTGCTTAACCTATAGTCAATGAAGAGTTTGCTACAGGAGGAATTAGGCATTAAAACAATGAATAATCTTCAGTAATCTCTAAAATGCAAAGCCTTTGATAGATGCAAACCCTAAGGACATGCTTGCATGTAATAAATTGGGACACTGAATGTTGTAACTTACAAATCAGGTCATAGCCTAGGGGGTTCTAAGTGACTTGGTGAATTTCTGATGAAGATTGTACATCCCTCATCACTTACTAACAGTACCATCTCTGTGGATATTTATTCCTGGATAATTAATTTTGATAACAAGCTGTCTGAATTCCCTTCTACTCATTTGGTTTCCCACATGATTTATTTCAGTCCCAACTCATATCTTAATATATTTTGTGAATAATTGTAATCATACACTTAGCTGTCAACCTAGCTCTTGATCCACCAGTGAATTCCTTTTATTTTGTTTTCTTCAGACCAAAGACCTTTGTTTGTTTTGAATGATATTATGTTTAATTGTCCCAGCACAATTTCATAAGTAAATTACTAAATGTAGAAGTAATTTGTTTTTAAATATTCTGCCTGGAGCTGTGTCAAATGAAGGAAGCGTTATTTATTGTTAATTCCCTCTAATATACCTTCTGTTGTGAGAAGATAATCTGTCTTGTATATTTTGTATAGCATCTGAAATGTGACAAAAAATAGAATATCCTTTCTTTATTTAATATTTTCAAATCCCTTCTGTATAAGAATGTTTAAGACACACTATTAGGGCGATGCACGCAGAGCCGCTATTACACTGATGATGTTATTTGCAGAGAGCGTCTCTGTGCATTGCAGAGACTTATCGCCAGCTTCCGCCCAGTCAAAGAGATAAGTGCATAATGTTGCTTGCTGTGGCTACCTAATTAACATTTGTGTTGCCCATACACCAACCACAAAGAAGGAGTTAAATAATGGTAACCAATATTACATCTAGGAGCATTGCACTTCTTGGTCTCAACACTAAAGCAAATCCCCACTACACTACTGCAAAGAACAGAGAAGAAGGATCCAGAGGGTAGAAGGGAGAGTCCATGTAGTGACCTGGTTCTGAGCCTGAGCATGCTCAGATGAGGCAGCTAGGGGATTAGCTTTCAGTCGTTGGCTGTGATGTCAACTGTTAAATCTATAACCGAAAGTTGGTAACTGAAAGAACTGGGAAGGAGAAACGGGAAACAGGACATTGTTTTAGAGTTTGAGGTTAGACTTGTATATTTCAGATTTCAAACTATTACAGTTTAGATTTTTGGGATGGTTTACCTGTATATTACCTGATTTACCTGTATATAATTTTTCACAACATATGTAGAAATCATACTAATTACAGACTAATACTTTTGAGATGAAACATGAATACCATTATTGTTTAAGATGATAGTCATGGAATGCCAAGCTTACTTTCCTTTTTCAGCTGATTACTTAGGAAATATTCCTGCATCAGGCTGCAAAAATGTTAATTTGCAGTAACTATGAAATGACTATAGAGGGAACATACCAGTAAGTCTGTGGCTTAAAAAGAAAAACCTACATTCTTAAAGGACATGTATAGGAAAAAGAAAACAAATTAAAATCTATAGGAGATGTAGGAGAAAATATGTCTACTGCCATATGACAGCTTCATTGCTCCTCCCTCTGTCAGCTAACATGACTCTTCCCCTATCTCTAACACAGTCATGCATGCACACTATGAGGAGGCAGATAACTCGAAGAAAAAACAGTGAAAGATGTCTACATTCAATGAAAGTCATTTTTGACAGCTCATCTCTTCTTAGCTATTTTAGAAAGGGAGGTAGGAGTGATCTCTCCAGTGACACCAACCAATATAGATTTGTTCACCTGTATACCCACCAAGGAGGCTGTTGACATGGTGAAAAAACGGCTAGGCCAAGACAGCACTCTTACCAGCAGAACTGATCTCATCCCAGAACAGGTGTGTTCCTTACTGGACTTGTGCCTGAATACCACCTATTTCAAATACAGGGATAAGTTCTATAAGCATAAACATGGATGTGCTATGGGATCTCCAGTTTCACCCATTGTGGTCAACCTTTACATGGAGGAGGTAAAAAAACAGGCGCTTAATTCATGGATGACACCTGGGTTAAAATCTACCAGAAGGAAGTATAAGCCTTCACAGAACACATTAATGCAGTAGACCAAAACATCAAATTTACAAGGGAAGAGGTACAAAACAACAAACTGTCTTTCTTGGACTGCTTGGTAGAAGTCAAGGAAAATGGCAAACTGCAAGTAGAGGTTTACAGAAAACCAACGCACACAGATCAGTATTTTGATGTTTGACTCCCACCACCCTTTAGATCACAAGCTGGGTGTCATCAGAACCCTGCAACACAGAGCTGAGAACATCCCCACTAGCACAGAGGCGAAGGCTACAGAAATGAAACATCTCAGAGGAGCCCTTAAAACTTGTGGATATCCAGACTGGGCCTTTGTCAAAAGAAGTAGAAGGAAAGAAAAGAACACATATACCAACAGTGAAGGGGAAAAGCAAGACAGGAGAAAGAACATGGTCATCCCATATGTAGCAGGGGTCTCTGAGAAATTAAGAAGAATTTTCAAAAAACACCGTATCCCTGTCTGCTTTAAACCGAACAACACACTGAGGCAGCAATTGGTACATCCGAAAGACCCAATACCCAAACACAAGAAAAGCAACATCATATACACAGTGCCATGCAGTGAAGAATGCTCTGATTTGTATGTAGGGGAGACCAAACAGCAACTGCATCAACGTATGGCCCAGCACAGAAGAACCAATTCCTCGGGTCAGGACTCAGCCGTGTACCTGCATCTTAAGGATAAAGAACGTACCTTTGAAGATTGTAATGTTAACATATTGGCAAAGGAACGTGACTGGTTCAAGAGAGGTGTCAAGGAGGCCATTTATGTGAAAATAAAGAAACCAAGCCTAAATAGAGGTGGGGGGTTTGACACCAACTGTCTGCCATGTACAATGCTGTTTTGACACCTTACCCTGGGCATTCCTATAACACCTTTTAGCCACTATGCAATCACGCCCTTAACACTTGGCTGTGATATGCTAATTGGGATTTTCCAGGGTACATAATTACCACAGATTCTTGTACAAGTCATTCTGAATTGAGAAAGCCAGTTGGATGACTAGTGTCAAGGTAAAATAATATACATTCAAATAGATGTCATTCACTAGGCCCAAATATCACATATATCACAGCTGGGAGAGAACAGAACACAAGACACTGTTCTGGTTTATTGTTACATTGCAAGATTATTTATACCATTTGCAATTACTAGCATATGTCATTATTAATTAGTTACATATTTAGTTATGTGATTACATTTACCCAATCAATGGTTAGAATTTTGATCCAGATTACTGAGAGTTAAAACGCTGTTTCCCTTATCCATCTGTTCCAACTTGGACTTTGGTGGACTTGTCCAACTTTTATTATCTTATTATTCTATGGTTTTTTATGACTATGATGGTTACTCTTATCAAACTTGACAACTCACAAATGTGACTACAACCTGCTTAACAGGGTCAAGGAAACCTTATTCTGTAATTAACTGCTTGGTAATACTGAATCTTGTATTGAACTTATTTACTATATATTGAAAGAATTAACTATAATTATAAGACCACCTTAACACTAGCGAAACGTCTTCAAGAACTAAACTTCAAGTCCAGTTGATCTAATTGAATACAACAGATATACCATGACCTGGATGAATGAGAACCTTCACATGCATACTGGTATTAATACATATACTGTAGTTCCGGTTGGTACAGGGATACTATATAATATTTAGAATTACTGGTATTTATACATATACTGTAGTTCTGGTTGGCACAGGGATAATATATAATATTGAGAATTACTGGTATTAATACATATACTGTAGTTCTGGTTGGTACGGGGATACTATATAATATTGAGAATTACTGGTATTAATACATATACTGTAGTTCTGGTTGGTACAGGGATAGCTTCTATTTAATCTATTTATTAATGATTTGGAAGTGGGTATTGTCAGCAAGGTTTCTGTGTTTGCTGACGACACAAAACTTTGTCGACCATTAAAAACTTCAGAGGATGTGCAATCATTGCAAGGGGATCTAGATAGATTATCACATTGGGCTGCTAAGTGGCAGATGAAATTCAATGTTGATAAATGTAAGGTGATGCATTTTGGACTTAAAAATACTTGTGCTACTTATACTATAAATGGCTCTGTGTTAAGTGAATCCCTGTTGGAAAGGGATCTTGGAGTTTTGGTGGATAACAAACTTAAAGGTAGCAAGCAGTGCCAGGCGGCAACAGCCAGAGCCAGCATGGTATTGTCTTGTATAAAGCGAGGTATGGATTCAAGGGAGGAAAATGTAATTCTCCCTCTTTACAAAGCATTGGTAAGGCCTCATTTGGAATATGCAGTGCAATTTTGGAATCCTGTGTACAAAAAGGACATCTTTGAAATGGAAAGGGTTCAGAGAAGGGCAACTAAATTAATAAGGGGATTGGGGGAGCTTGAATATGAAGAGAGACTGGAAAAGTTACAATTATGTACGCTGGAGAAAAGGCGCTTGCGTGGGGATATGATTACTGTGTATAAATACATTAACGGGCCATACAATAAACTATCTGGGGCATTGTTCACCAAGAGAACATGTCAAAGGACACGAGGACATCCCTTAAGACTTGAAGAAAAAAGGTTTAGGCTTCAAGCTCGGAAAGGGTTTTTCACTGTGAGAACGGTAAGGCTATGGAACTGTCTTCCAGTGGACGTTGTAATGGCAGGTTCATTGGTGAGTTTCAAAAAAAAGCTGGATGAGTTTCTGCAAACAAGGAATGTTGCAAGTTACTGGTATTGATACATAAAGTAGAGTTGATCCAGGGAAATTTCCGATTGCCACTTGGAGTCAGGAAGGAATTTTTTCCCCCTTCATAAATTTGGTGGGGGTTTTTTGCCTTCCTCTGGATCAACAGTTAGGCAGGAAATGAGGATATTGCTAGATGGGTTGGACTGGATGGACGTATGTCTTTATTCAACCTCAAATACTATACTATACTATAAAGACATACATCCATCCAGTCCAATAACCACGTTTCCTTCCTAACTCTTTATCCAGAGGAAGACAAAAAAAACAAAACATCAGAATTATGAAGGAAAAAAAAAGCTCTTCCTGACTCAAAGTAGCAATCGGAAATATCCCTGGATCAACTCTACTTTATGTATCAATACCAGTAACTTGCAACATTACTGCTTTGTTTTGAAACTATCCAATTAACCTGCCATCACAACGTCCAATGGAAGACACTTCCATAGTTTTACTGTATCACATATGAAATGAAAATACACTTACACTTTACTGTAATCAGGTTTCAAAAATGCTTCTGGTGTGTTCCTATTATTCCCATAAAGTGATCGGTTCACGGCTTTTGTGTGCCCTTTTACTCCACCAATATATAAATGGGCTAGTTCTCACTTAAAGGGCATGTCCACCCCTTTTTGCCACTTTCTATATAATGGCCATAATAGATTTTTTAGAAAGTGCCCGATTTTTAATTACCTTACCTCTCTACTCCGCAGCACTCTCCCGGCCCTCTGCTTGCATGGAACTGCAAGCAGGGGGTGGGACCGGCAGCCATGTCTTTGATTGGCTGAGAGGCAGCCAATCAGGGACACAGCTGCCGGCTGCTCAGAATGCTGGGGGAGAATGGTAAGGTAAGTAACTATCGGGGGACTCTCTCTAAATTCTATTATAGCGGTTGGGGCTGGAGGACCTATACCTACATTATGACCAAGGGTTTTAGAGCTAGGGGGAGGGACAGCAAAACGGGAGGGAGAGGGAGGGGGGAGGACTCTCCTGCGCATGCCTCAAACCTTGTCGAGGTTGAGGCAGACGCAGGAGCAGGACAAACCCTACACTGCAGTTTCCTGGACTTTGGAGGGGCATAGCAGGAGAACCATTTTGGAGCAGAAATGTAAGGTAAGAATTTTATTAAACTACAGAGTGGGGCCAGTATGAGGTTAAATTTTAGTTTTGGGGGTGGACATACCCTTTAAGTATATTTGCAAAACCCTTTATTTATTCCACATAAACAACAGTGAATAAAATTGAAATGTAAGGTCAGTAATATAAAAAAGGTATTTGATCAACTCATTTCACCTTTGCAAAGGCTTCCTTAGGATCAAAAATGGAATGATTATAAAGTTCCTTTTATTTTCCAAGGGCTGTATGACCGGTAATAGTATATGCGTTCCACCTGTGGTATAAAAGGTATAAAAAGGGTTGTTGTTCACAGCCAGTAATTACAGGCCTGTAAGTTTAACTTCAGTGTGTGGGGAAGATACTGGGAAAGTTAATAAGGGAACATATTTTAGAGGAATAGATTTTGCCAAATCAACTTCTTGGCTTTTATGAGGAATAGTAGTAAAAATTTAGTCTCTGGCATAGCGTGGATGTAACATACTTGGATTTTGAAAAGGGTTTGAAACAGTCTCCATAGGCGACTAAGTGTATAAGCTGAGGTCGTTGGTCTGGGGTGGCCCATTTGTACATGGATAGAAAATTGCTTGATGAATAGGATGCAGAGAGTAGTTGTTAATGGGGCTTCATCATTATGGACAAAGTGCTAAGTGGGGTGCACAAGGTTCTGTGTTGGGGCCCCTTCTATTTGATCTATTTATTAATATTTGGAAGTGGGTATTGTCAGACAAGGTTATTTCTGCTCTGTTGTCTGCTGTCATGTGGAACATTCCTCACAACCCTTTACACCTTTCTTGACCTTCTTTCCTGTCCACTCACCCATTCTGTAACCTGACAACAGCTTCTATGAGTGCATGCCCGTCCCCGCCAGACTTGTTCCCCCTCCCTCCTCTCTCGTTCAGACACGTGGCCGAGTAGGCGCCGACGTGTGGCACCGCTCCTCGCGCACCCCAACCTTGTTCAACCACAGTCTGGATCCTGCTCTCCCCCCCCGCGGCTAGCCTGACGCAAACTCCGTTTCCCCCCCCCTCCCCTTCGCGAACGGTCGGATGTACTTAAGGATTTTCCTTCCCACGCTCCATTCCTCCCCGTACACTTGCCCCACTTTTTTCTTCCTCTTTTTTTTCCAACCCCCCACCCGCATTAACCGCGCTTGCATTTTCTTTTTTACCTCGAACTAATTCGCAAAGGAAAGGGAAAAGTTGGTTGGGTGTAGGGGAGCATCAGTAGCTGTGTGTACTTGTATCTGTATAGATTTTGTGGGTAACACAACATTTTTAATTTTGGAGTGTATAAATCAATTTTTAATAATTGATCAACATTTTATTTTTGACTTTACTTTCCCTTCAAATAGGGCTGCCATGTAACTAAAAGGGTGGGTCAGTAAAGTGTGTTTAACTGTGTCTATGTGTGGGTATCAGTGTGCATTTATAAGATAAAAAGAAATCAATTTTTAATGATCGATTTCATTTTTAACTTTACTTAGCCTTTAAATAAGGCTGCCATGGAAATGGAAGGGTGGGCCACCAAGTGTGTCTATGTGTGGGTATCATTTTAAATTTATAGGTGTTATGTTAAATAAAGTCACTTTTCAGTGATTTATTTTTTGACTTTACTTACCCTTTAAATAGGGCTGATATTGAATAATACAAGAATAATAATAATGTAATAATAACCAGTGAATGAGAAATACAAAGAACTTGGATCTCTCTCTCTCAAGCCAAATTTAAGGATTATTGATGTTTTTAAAAACATATATATATATAAATATGTTTTTGTCAGAAGTGAATTAAAATATTTTACTACGTATTATAATACAGTAATATAATAAAAAGTATACTTGCCTTCTATCATTTGCCGAATGGCAGCCACATATTGAGGCCTCTGCCTCTTGAGGTCTGACCACTGTCTCTGGAGGGTAGAGACAGTGGTCTGGTATCCGAAGCGTCGCAGGATGCGGCGCTGTAGCCCCTCCATTATTCTGCGCCTCCGGCGCCGCACATGATGGGTGCCAGGGGGGAAATCATCATACCCCCTGAGCAGGAGGTAGTTCAGGGCATATAGTTGCCTTGCAGCACTGGCCATTTTGATAGGCAGGAAGTTCCGGTTCCTCGTTTTTACGAAAATCCTCGTTTTTACGGAAATCCTCGTTTTTACGGAAATCCTCGTTTTTACGGAGATTCGCGGACTTACGGAAATCCTCGGTTTTACGGAGATCCTCGTTTTTACGGAAATCCTCGTATTTTCGAAAAATACTGTTCTCGCTAGCGGACTGTAATTTTTAGGTATTGTAGGCATTGATACGTGTTTCTAAGGACATTACCCAGGTCCCTGAGTGATTAAGTTAACATTACCAAGGCTATTTAGACCACTTTTAATGCGGATTTTGCCGAACTTTCATTTTAATACGTTTTAACGGGTCCGCTCGCGGATTTTCGAATTTACGGATTTTTTCGAAAATCCGCGGATCCTCGCGCGGACCGGATTTTTTGAAGTTCGGACATCTCTACTAAGTGGCAGATGAGATTCAATGTTGAGAAATGTAAGGTGATGCATTTTGGACTTCAAAATCCTTGTGCTGCTTATACTTAGGCAGCAACAGCTAGAGCCAGCATGGTATTGTCTTGTATAAAGAGAGGTATGGATTCAAGGGAGCAGAATGTTATTCTCCCTCTTTACAAAGCATTGGTAAGGCCTTATTTGGAATATGCAGTGCAATTTTGGAATCCTTTGTACAAAAAGGACATCTTTGAAATGGAAAGGGTTCACAGAAGAGCAAATAAATTAATAAGGGGATTGGGAGAGCTTGAATATAAAGAGATTGGATAAGCTACAACTATGTACGCTAGAGAAAAGGCGCTTGTGTGGGGATATGACTACTGTGTATAAATACATTAACGGGCCATACAATAAACTATCTGGGGCATTGTTCACCAATAGAACATGTCAAAGGACATGTGGACATCCCTTAAGACTTAAAGAAAAAATGTTTAGGCTTTAGGCTAGGTTTTTTACATGGGTAAAAAGAATATGCAGCAAAAAAGTATTTTTCAGTATCAGTTCTTCTTTAAAGGGATACTTTGGTCCCAAAATAGTTTTTTAAAATTTTATAAATTACTTTCATTCCGACAGCAGTTCTGTAGAACCTATTGCAGTTCCGAAAATCTTTTCCCAAGTTTATTGATATCATTTTCAAAACTTCTATTTTTTAAATCTTCAGTTTTCAATGATTATTTCCAATAATTTCAAAAATGTAGAAAACTCCATCAGATCCTTAGACCAGGACTCATCTCTACTAAGCAGTATATCAAGCAGTATCTGCTTACCGTAAGCAAAAAAAGTTATGTCATTTAAAAGGTGTTGTGTCATGGGAGGAATGCATAATACTGCCTCAGTATAGAGTCTTAATATGGCCTTATCTTGGAATGCTGTGCAGTTTTGGGCAACGGTCTACAGACAAAATATGTGTTATGAAGATTGATTGTTTTTGTTTTCCCTAGAAAGCTTTTCTAAGGGGATATGATAATACAATTTCCCTTATAGGGGTGAACAAAAGACTAGAGACCACCTCTTCAATTTGAACTCATAAACCCTTGAATATTCAATGTGGAACCTCAAAAATAGTTTGAACGTGTAGAAAGATAGTTTGTCTTAATTTAATTTAAGTTTAGGTTTTGGTTTTTCACTGTTAGAGAGGTAAAGCTATGGAACGGTCTTCCAGTGGATGGTGGGTTCATTGGACAGTTTAAAAAAAAAACTGGATGAGTTTCTGCAAACAAGGAATGTTGCAAGTTACTGCTATTGATACATAAAGTAGAGTTGATCCAGGGAAATTTCCGATTGCCACTTGGAGTCAGGAAGGAATTTTTTCCCCCTTCATAAATTTGGTGTTTTTTTTTTTTTTTTTGCCTTCCCCTAGATCAACAGTTAGGCAGGAAATGAGGATATTGTTAGATGGCTGGGTTGGACTGAATGAACGTATGTCTTTATTCAACCATAAATACTATACTATAAATGATAATGAAGTAGTTAACATATTTAAAACAAAATCATTATGTACAAGCCCCAATTTATTTAGTGTATGAAAATTATGTATTAATTGCAAAGGGAAAAAATGACACACATTTTATTTTCACAAGTAAACTAATTGCAAAATATCATCTAGAAGAGCTCTATTTTATGATTTTAAAGTTCTGCATTATACTGTGACAAAAATTCTCTAGAGCTTAAAATGCAGCTGATTTTTAATGCACATGCAATCCTGTATATGGCCGCAAACTGTCGACTGCTGTGCCAATTAATGCCAATCACATAATGATGGGCTTTTGTGGAAATGGGGTCACCTGCCCTATTGGGACAATGATGATGCTACTAACTCATTTTACACACGTCACTAATCAGCTACCAGAATGTAACTACTTAACTTAAATAACTTATTTAAAATGAAACAAATCTGTGTACCTAATGTTAAAAGCTTCTACAATAGAACATTACTTTTTAAAAGATCCTTGTAGACGATTTGTTCTACTTTCTAGTTGACACAGTGTTAAAATTTTCTTGAGACTCATGTATTAATAATGTTCCTGTAGTATACTGGTAATTTGTAAAGCCTTGTTATAAACCAGCATCAAATTACAGCACCAGTTTAAATATACATATATAATTTACATTCCCATAACATTTGCTTTCCCATTGCAAACAGATGCTATAAGGTAACATTATTTCATAATTTCAGTTAAAAATTATTGCAATTTTTATATTCAGCTTTTTTTATATTTAAATATTTGATATTTGATTTTGTTAGGGTTTGGACCTAACAAAAGGAAGTTTCCTGTGAGTGAAATGAACTAGAGTGAGTGTCCCTTGCTCTTAAGGACCTTGATCTCAAGGACATAGAAAAAGAAGGACATTGAAACAAGAAGGGCAATTAAACAAGGTTTGCGTGTCACTTTGCTGTTGTGGTGTATTAGAAGGGACAGTTTTGTCGGTACCATGCAATGTGCATCCTGCCACATGTATAGGAACCTGGAGCAGATGTTCCGGGGAACCTATGTCTGTGTCAGGTGTGAGTGGGTTACACGTTTGGAAGTGGAGGTGGAGAGTCTAAGGGGGCAGCTTGCAGCATTGCAGGGATTGGCAGAACTAGGGGGTAAGCAGGCACTGGCTGGGGCCAGTATAGAGGTGGGTGGAAGTGGGACAGGGAAGGTTGAGTGGGGAGGTACTTTTGTTAGGGTTACTAGGGGAAGTGGGGGATGGAAGAGTAGGGGGGCTTCTTCCCAGATTGTCCATCCCAACAGATTTGCCACCTTAGGTAATGAAGTGGAGGAGGACACATCAGAATTAGCGTGCATGGAGGGGGCTAGTCCCTTGAGCACCCAGGGGACTGCCATCTCTGATACAAGGGAGGAGGAACAAAGGATCAGGAATGCAAGGCAGGTGGTAGTGGTAGGGGACTCCATTATAAGGACAGTAGATAGGGTAATCTGCCACCAAGGCACTACATGCTGAACTGTGTGTTGCCTGCCTGGTGCTAGGGTTCGGCATGTGGTGGATCGTGTAGACAGATTATTGGGTGGAGCCGGGTGTGACCCGGCGGTCTTGGTTCACATTGGTGCCAATGACAAAGTTAGAGGAGGAGGTGAGGTCCTTAAACATGATTTCCGAGAGCTAGGGGCCAAGATAAAAGCAAGGACCTCCAGGGTAGTGTTTTCAGAGTTTTGGTGGATAACAAACTTAAAGGTAGCAAGCAGTGCCAGGCGGCAACAGCCAGAGCCAGCATGGTATTGTCTTGTATAAAGAGAGGTATGGATTCAAGGGAGGAAAATGTAATTCTCCCTCTTTACAAAGCATTGGTAAGGTCTCATTTGGAATATGCAGTGCAATTTTGGAATCCTTTGTACAAAAAGGACATCTTTGAAATGGAAAGGGTTCAGAGAAGGGCAACTAAATTAATAAGGGGATTGGGGGAGCTTGAATATGAAGAGAGACTGGAAAAGTTACAATTATGTACGCTGGAGAAAAGGCGCTTGCGTGAGTATATGATTACTGTGTATAAACACATTAACGCGCCATACAATAAACTATCTTGGGCATTGTTCACCAATAGAACATGTTAAAGGACATGAGGACATCCCTTAAGACTTGAAGAAAAAAGGTTTAGGCTTCAAGCTCGGAAAGGGTTTTTCACTGTGAGAACGGTAAAGCTATGGAAGACATTTTTTCCCCCTTCATAAATTTGGTGGGGTTTTTTTTGCCTTCCTCTGGATCAACAGTTAGGCAGGAAATGAGGATATTGCTAGATGGGTTGGACTGGATGGAAGTATGTCTTTATTCAACCTCAAATACTATACTATACTATACTATCACGGCCACGTGCTAAGCCAGGGAGACAGTGGGAGCTTAGGAGCATTAATGCATGGCTAAGAGAGTGGGAAGGAAAAAGGGTTTGGGTTTATTGAGAACTTTGCAGACTTTGCTGTCGGCTACAGGCTCTTTAGTAGGGATGGGTTGCACCTCACTGATGGCGGTGCAGCTATTTTAGGGGAGAAGATGGCTAGAGGGTTGGAGATTTTAAACTAGGTTTGGGGGGGGGAGGGTATTAGCAGTCTCACTGGGATAGCCTAGGAGGAAAGCAGGGTGTAGATAGGCCAGTGGTGGGTGGAAAGGGGGTGGGGCTAGCATAGGGGATAGGGAGGCATGTGTATTAAAGTGTACAAATAAATTACAGGATCATAATCTAAAATGTATGTTTGCAAATGCAAGAAGCCCGGCTGACAAAATGGGTGAATTGGAAATTATGGCATTGAATGAAAAGTATGATGTAATAGGTGTAGCAGAAACATGGTTGAACAGTTCTCACGACTGTGCTGTAAATATAGAAGGATATGCCTTGTTTAGGCAGGACAGAAAAAAAAGGAAAAGGGGAGGAGCATGTGTTTATGTTAAAAAATAATTGAAGCCAAATTTAAAAGAAGAGATAACTGGCGATATGGATGATAAAGTGGAGGCAATATGGGTGGAATTAGGCAACAGGAAAGGGGGTAATGTCATTGTCAATGTCACTTTGTTATCGAAAGGAAAAGTGCACTGGGTTAACAAAGACATTTAATTTCGGGAAGGCAAATTTTCCCAGGTTAAAAGCAGCTCTTCAGAATGTCAACTGGGATAATGTATTATCAGGTAAAGGTACTGAATAGAAGTGGACTGTGTTCAAGGGGATTTTAAGCCAGTTCACATCTAAATTTATACCCTTGGGAAATAAATGTAAAAAAAATGAATCCGCGCCCATGTGGCTGAATTCTGATGTAAAGAGGCAAATGGAAAGGAAGAAAAAGGCATTTAAAACCTTTAAGGCCGAGGGAACGGAAAGGGCCTTTAGGGATTATAAAAACTGTAACAAGGAGTGTAAGAAAGCAATCAAACTAGCTAAAATTAATAATGAATTTAGGATAGTTGAACAAAGCATCACTAAGCCTAAAAATCCATCCCATGACAAAACGGGCCATATTTATAAAGCCGCGGTATCACTTTTTAGCGATACCGCAGGTTCATTTACGATCACGATCGTTAATTAACGAACGCTCGATCGTAGAATACCGCGCGGTAGTAAACTACCGCAATGGTATTCTATGTGGATTTCGTTATCGTAGATTTATGATCTGTATCGTAAATTTTCAATCTGTTTCGTAAATTTACGATTGGTATCGTAAATTGACGATCATTAACGATCGGTTTAACGATCGTAAATTTACGATACCGGTCGTTAATGTCGCGGTATTGCTGAAAAGCGATACCGCAGCTTTATAAATATGGCCCAACACAATTTATATGATATAACTTTATTTACTTAAGCAGATACCGCTTGACATACTGCTTAGTAGAGATCAGTCCTGGTCTAAGGATCTGATGGAGTTTTCTACATTGAAATTATTGGAAATAATCATTGAAAACTGAAAATAAGGAAATAGAACTTTTGAAAATCATACCAATAAACTTGTAAATAGATTTTTGGAACTTCAATAGATTCTACGGAACCGCTGTCGGAATGAAACTAACCAGTTTGTTTCATCTCTACTAAGCTGCTGCAGGCACCTTTTGTTGCCCATTGTTCTTGCTGAAATTAGAATGCAACCTAATAAGTCCACAGGTTTATCTCCTTTTGAGATTCTTATGGGTAGGCCATTTCCCACTTGGATCTAGAAGTTATCCAAAATGAATATGAGCATCATTTTCAATTGGATGTTATTGAATGAAATGTGGCTCTCATCTCTCCTTTTTCATAGTAATTTTCTTATCTTTATTAACGTTTCACTGCAGGTCCCCGCAGCGATCCCGCTTTTCTCATTGGAGCTTCGTCTCGGAAATTCCCTGAGATTATCTCCCCTCATGGATAAAATTATTATCCTCTATTTGGCTCTGATCAGGGCGGAGGGGAGTCGACGCTTGAAAAACAACATTGGTCGGGCGAGGAGGGGGTATGAGGAAAATGGTTATGGTTTGGGTAGAGACTGGTGCGTAGGAATGACGGGGAGTCGTGAAAGGAGTTTGTGTGGATGACATAGATGATACAATTGGTTCAGGGTCGAGCGGTCTATGCTGAGAAGGAGAATCGGCCTGTGAAGGGGGAGGATACAGTTGAGGAGGGAGGAGAGGGGGAGAGGAGATCTGTGAGGGAAGAGGATCTGGCTGAGGGGAGAGAAGAAAAGGAGAGGAGGCCTGTGAAGGGGAAGGATACAACTGAGGAGGGAGGAGAGGAGATCTGTGAGGGAAGAGAATCCGGCTGAGGAGAGAGAAGAGGAGGAGAGGAAGCGACCTCAGGAGCTGGAATGTGGGATTTAGAGCATATTATAATCTTTGTTTTGTGAAACATAAGGAGGCAGACTAAAGATAGGGTCTGTTTCTTTTAAAGATTATGTCTGTTTTTGGCATGTGTGGGGGTGGGCCTCTCTTTGTCTTGGGAGTGCTGCGATCATACCAATACGGTGCAAATATTAACCAATTCTCCCCCCTGACTGCAAGTATTGTTTGTCCCACTGGGGGTCCCCAGAAAAATATCGCCACGTTTCCTCATCGCCTAAACATAATCCTTTTACCAAATCCATATGATAAATGCCATTATCTCCATTCCGATAGCAAGGTTCAACGCTCTTCATAGTTTCTGTCCATCCGGCCCAATTATCTACCCAATGGTAAATCAGGTAGTAGTTTGTACCGCAGATCCTGGCTACAGAATCTTTACATGTCTCGCCTACATTAGGGGGTGGTGGGGGAGCGACCTTACTATTCTTGGATACCTTGGATCCTATTAGCAATACACATACAGTGGTCCTATTAGATACCATACCTGTTCTATCCCTATGACCACACAACAGATTAACTTATTACTTCTATGCGACACAGAGAGAGAAGCAAAAGTGGGTTCAGAGAAGCATTGAGGATAGTTTTACAACTAATCTGTATTATATCTTTCTTCCCCTTTTCCAAAAAGGAGGACTGTAACAGATCCTTAGACGGCTTACCAAAAACACCTCTAGTCCTTACCAAAAGCACTGTAACAGATCCTGTGAGGGCTTACACACAATGTTGTATCAAAGGCTGTCTACTTTATTAATATATCGTATTATTAATAATACAATATATACTGAGTGGGATGTCGTCAGTACATGCGCACTCAACATTCCTTTGTCTATTCATTGTACTACAAATATCTATCCTACGAGAACAAGCCAATATTGATAACACAGGCTCCTTGTTTTGCATACCTTGGGGTGTTTCCATTTTCAGTTAAACAAGAAATAGAAACTACAATATTTTGCCATGTACTCTAAATTCTTCGGTTAGGGTGAATTTAGAGCCATTCAGATCCTTTCACTTATTATGCACAGCATTGGTAAGGCTACATTTACGGTGCCATTTTGAAATCCCATATATAAAAGGGACTTGGAATTAAAGTTGGTGTATAAAAAAAAATGAGCTCAATGATATTAGATATTACCAGACCCAACTAAGCATCCTTTCTAGTAGAAATTTCTGTGACAGAATATGCTCATGTGCTCTACTGACATGTTATGACCCCATGACTAATAGACTTTCCCTCTCTTCACGTGCACTTTTTTCTGCTGCATAAGATACAGTTTGCTGGCATATCTACTGAACCTAGGGATTACTTACAACAACTTAAACCTCAGTTGGTATTGTTTATTGAAATAAAATGTATGTATTTATTGTTTATATAGATTTATATGTTTGTATATAGCAGTGTGCTGTGTTATACAGTGATACACTGTGTGATACAGTGATACACTGTGTGAGCAGTGTGAGATTCTGTGAGTGTTTTTGTGTAACTGTGATTCTGTGAGTGTTTGTGTAAACGTGTGAGTCTTTGTAAATACGTTTGAGTCTGAGTGTGTTTGTGTAAACATGTGAGTCTGAGTGTGTTTGTGTAAATGTGTGAGTCTGTGAGTGTGTTTGTGTAAGCGTGTGAGTCTGTGAGTGTTTGTGTAAGCGTGTGAGTCTGTGAGTGTGTTTGTGTAAATGTGTGAGTCTGTGAGTGTGTTTGTGTAAGCGTGTGCCTGTGCATCACTTTCAGTATGGCATAATGTAGGTAGCAAACAGTAATCCAGCACTCACAGCCCTTTCCCCTACCCATAGTGCCTGTGCATCAATTTCAG
This sequence comes from Hymenochirus boettgeri, assembly GCA_019447015.1. Lineage (NCBI taxonomy): Eukaryota > Metazoa > Chordata > Amphibia > Anura > Pipidae > Hymenochirus > Hymenochirus boettgeri. The sequence goes on from CM033474.1 coordinate 121,054,499, forward strand.
TGTGGCATAATAAAGTTAGCAAACAGTAATCCAGCACTCCCAGCCCTTTCCCCCACCCATAGTGCCTGTGCATCACTTTCACTGTGGCATAATGAAGTTAGAAAACAGTAATCCAGCACTCACAGCCCTTTACCCTACCCATAGTGCCTGTGCTCCAATTTCAGTGTGGCATAATAAAGTTAGCAAACAGTAATCCAGCACTCACAGCCCTTTCCCCCACCCATAGTGCCTGTGCATCACTTTCAGTGTGGCATAATGAAGTTAGCAAACAGTAATCCAGCACTTACAGCCCTTCCCCCCACCCATAGTGCCTGTGCTTCACTTTCAGTATAGCATAATGTAGAAAGCAAACAGTCAGCCAGCACTCACAGCCCTTTCACCCACCCATAGTGCCTGTGCATCACTTTCAGTATGGTATAATGTAGGTAGCAAACATAGTCATCTAGATAGATGGATGGATGGATGGATGGATGGATAGATGGATGGATGGATGGATGGATGGATAGATAGATACAGTAGATAAATAGATGGATATATAGATAGAAATGAGGATGGATGGATGGATGGATGGAAATGAGGATGGATGGCTGGATGGATGGATGGATGGATAGAAAAAGGATAGATAGATACCAGTAACTTTCAACATTCCTTGTTTGCAGAAAATCATCCAGCTTTATTTTAAACTGACCAATGAACCTGCCATAACAACGTCCACTAGAAGACAGTTCCATAGCTTTACCGTTCTCACAGTGAAAAACCCTTTCTGAGCTTGAAGCCTAAACCTTTTTTCTTCAAGTGTTAAGGGATGTCCTCGTGTCCTTTGACATGTTCTATTGGTAAACAATGCCCAAGATAGTTTATTGTATCGCCCGTTAATGTATTTATACACAGTAATCATATCCACACGCAAGCACATTTTCTCCAGTGTACATAATTGTAACTTTTCCAGTCTCTCTTCATATTTAAGCTCCCCCAATCCCCTTATTAATTTAGTTGCCCTTCTCTGAACCCTTTCCATTTCAAAGATGTCCTTTTTGTACACAGGATTCCAGAATTGCACTGCATATTCCAAATGAGGCCTTACAAATGCTTTGTAAAGAGGGAGAATTACATTTTCCTCCCTTGAATCCATACCTCTCTTTATACAAGACAATACCATGCTGGCTCTGGCTGTTGCCGCCTGGCACTGCTTGTTACCTTTAAGTTTGTTATCCACCAAAACGCCAAGATCCCTTTCCAACAGGGATTCACTTAACACACAGCCATTTATAGTATAAGCAGCACAAGGATTTTTAAGTCCAAAATGCATCACCTTACATTTATCAACATTGAATCTCATCTGCCACTTAGCAGCCCAATGTGACAATCTATCTAGATCCCCCTGCAACAATTGCACATCCTCTGAAGTTTTTAATGGTCGACAAAGTTTTGTGTCGTCAGCAAACACAGAAACCTTGCTGACAATACCCACTTCCAAATCATTAATAGATTAAATAGAAGCGGTCCCAACACTTAACCCTGTGGCACCCCACTTAGCACTTTAGTCCATAATGATGAAGCCCAATTTACAACTACTCTCTGCATCCTATTCATTAACCAATTTTCTATCCATGTACAAATGTGACTCTCCACAGACCAACAGACCGTAGCTTATACATTGGTCGCCTATGGGGGACTATATCAAAAGCCTTTGCAAAATCCAAGTAAACTACATCTACTGCTATGCCAGAGTCTAAATTTCTACTACTTATAATGTCAGTCCTTGAAACATACTCTAGAGCATGTTCCCTTATTAAACTTTCCAGGGTCTTCCCCACCACTGAAGTTAAACTTACAGGCCTGTAATTACCCGGCTGTGAATTACTACCCTTTTTGAATATTGGAATAACATCAGCCTTTTTCCAATCCAGAGGAACACCACCGAACATTAGGGAAATAAGAAACAATGGCCTAGATAAAACTGAACTTAGCTCCCTAAGTACCCGAGGATGTATTTTATCCGGTCCAGGAGATTTATTAATATTAACCTTATTTAGTTCTTTCTGTACCATATCCTCGGTTAACCAAAGTGCACTTGAATCTTGTATACCATTATTGCTACTATACTCTATATCTGTACTTGGATCTTCTATAGTGTATATAGAGGGAAAAAAATTATTCAAGACATTTGCTTTATCGCCATCCTCCGTAACTAACTTATCCTCATTAATTAATGGTGCCACATTCTCAGTCCTCATCTTCTTACTATTAATATACTTTAAAAAAAATTTAGGCCTAACTTCATTATTAATTTTAGCTAGTTTGATTGCTTTCTTACACTCTTTGTTACAGTTTTTATAATCACTAAAGGCCCTTTCCGTTCCCTCTGCCTTAAAGGTTTTAAATGCCTTTTTCTTTTTTTCCATTTGCCTTTTTACATCAGAATTCAGCCACATGGGTGCGGATTTATTTTTCTTACATTTATTTCCCAAGGGTATAAATTTAGATGTGAACTGTCTTAAAATCCCCTTAAACACAGTCCACTTCTGTTCAGTACCTTTACCTGATAATACATTATCCCAGTTGACACAAGATATAAAATATGCAGCTCAAACCTTAATTCATAAATACTTTTAGGTGCGGTGCAATTGTATGCGTGATCCGTGTGTAAATTCCCTGCCCCTTTAAAGGCAGTCCAGATAAAAAGTAGGTTCATAAGCTACATAAGCCCATATGGTTCCCTGGAAGAGGTCATACTAAATAAAGAGTAAAGCAGGTATGGTCTTTCTCCCCCGAGGGACAATACTTTTTATTAGGTTAGGACTGATGCCTGGATACTGCCTTGGAGTGGCGCATCAGCTGACGCATGTTTGTACAAACAATGTAACTAATGTTTAACTTTTTCATCTATTCATTTTTGACTATTGTGTAGTTGAGTGCTGGAGACTTCTGTGTAGCAATGTGTTCTTAGGGGCAGGGTCTGACGATGTGAATGAATACACAAGCTGTAAAGTGCTGTGTAAGAAAATAAATACAATACAAATTACACATTTATTGCATGACAGATAAGCCTCTGTAATTTCCTCCTTTGTTGTACAATAAACCAACGTAATATCAAGTATAATTAGTCCACAAAACAAAAATATACTGCTCTCTGTTTCTTGTTTAAGCAGGCAGAGGGATTTTACGTTTTTGTGCTTATAAGTATGCATTACTGTATACAGACTTTCCAAATATTTCACATTTGTATACTTTAACAGTAAGTTTTTGTTGGCATTAAAAAGTTATACCAATGTGTCAGTATCAGTTGATTGTAACAAGGACTGCATGATCCATCGCTTTTTGTTCTACATGTGGGTTGGCGGAACAACATAATTTTGTCCATGTAATTCGCATAATTTTAATGAGGAAACTTTCAGAGTTATTCAATAAAAGTTCTTGGGGGAGATTCAATAACGATGAGCCGCGTTACTTACCTTAGCCCAATCCAGCGATACAATACCTGACGTAAACAAGATTACGTCAGGTATTGCATCGCGGGATCGGGCTAAGGTAAGAACGTGACTTAAACGCCGCCCACACAGTCCCTGTCTTCTTGTAATATCTATATATATATATATATATCTATATATTATATATATATATATATATATATATATATATATATATTATAATATATATATATTATATTATATATATATATATATATAATATATATGTAATACAGCCACATCACGATTGCACTCCCATCCTCATAATACTTGCCCGGGTGCTGTCCCAATTGTACTAAAATATTGAAAAAGCACCGACGCACTCACAGGTCTTGGTAACAAATGTACAAACAGCAATTTATTTTGTCAACATGTTTCAACCTCTATCAGGCCGTCATCAGGACTAATACAACCACACCAGCCACCCAGATTAAATAGCCACCCAATCACCACCCCCTTAAAAACACCCCAGCACAGTGTATATTAAACCAAACACCCCAAACACTACCATATTAAATCCATAATAAGAACATATATGTCCTAAAAACAACACACCACTATCACAATACCAGATTGTAATTCACCTTACTGTCAGGCGAGTCCAACAAGTACGACAGAGGGAATCGTCCAGCATAGCTTAGAAAAGGTAGATACCGGGCAGACTCCACTTCCGGGACCGTCAGCACCACCAGCAGCCACGTGGACAGATCATATGATGCTCCCCGGCAGTGCCTCTATGGCAACAAATCTAAACACCAGCAAACCGGAAGTGTAGTCTCCTAAATGGCGAGAGCGAAGGCAGCCACATCTCCACCCGACTACGAACTAGAACTACCATATAACTAAAACCACAGGGAAGCATATATCAAAAGGATACATCTTAAAAATGGGTCAACAACTAGCGCTGGTATAAATAGAGAATATAATAAATAAGATATCAAAACCATACAGAAACTAAAACAACACTCTAACTCCATTACTATATAATATATAGGGAAGTAATAAATAGCAATAAATAGCATAATAGAAACCCATTCGTGCATAGCAGCAAACGACCATGTTATAATGCTGTAACACAGTAATATCCACTATATCAATGGGGTATTATAAATAGCAGCTCAGATTATTGATTTCATAAGCCATAGGGTGTTACAGTTTGTAGTTTTGAATCAACGAGCCCCAAACGTAAGCTCTTAGCTCTATCACCCCTCCATCGGAGGAACACAGTCTATAAGCATGCACTTTAAGGTAGATAACCCATGTCCCTTGGATTTAAAGTGTCTTGCCACAGGTTGATCCCCAAATTTGCTCATCTTTGTTTCAAATACTTGGCTCGACAAAGCCGCTCTTATCGAGCTCCGATGGTTGGCAAATCTCTCACGAAAGGAAGTGGTGGTCTTTCCAATGTATAGCAAACCACAGGGACATGTCAAAAAGTAGATGACAAACGAGCTGGTACAAGTCAATCTATGAACAATAGGGATCCTCTTACGGTTCGTGGATGAGGAAAACTTGCCCTGTCATCATATATCCACAGTGGAACAATTGGGACATTTAAAGCATCCTTGCTTAGGAGCACCCCAGGGTAGTTTCGTTTTGTTTAACATCCTTATTCAATCTGTCTTGACTAGTAGGTTGTGGAGGGTTTTCCCTCTACGGTGAGCAAATTCTATCCTCTGTTGTTGAAAAGGCAGAGATCCGTCACTTTCAATAATTTTCCACAGTTCATTCGCTTTAGCCTTTATGGATGGCCTCAAGATAAAAATCCATTGGAAAAGTCACATAGTGATTATCACTTTGTTTTTTTACATGTTCTGTGTAAATGCCATAAGTGCCTTTGTTAGTTGTTGTTTTAACACTTGGGTATTATACCCCGTTCACAGAAACGGCAGGTCATTTCCTTAAGTTGTACTTCAGCACGCTCACCCTCAGTGTTATTCCTAAGTACCTTAAATTTGAGTGTATGGTATCGCCTTAATCAAGGCAGGTGGATGAAAGCTGGTCGCATGTAAAATTGTGTTCCGATCAGTATCCTACGATACAAAGCGTACCCAGCACATCACCTGTCTTGAAAATCAAAAGATCCAAAAACTCAATTTCACATTGTTTGATGTTAAATGTCAATTTAATAGGTGAATCCAGGGCATTAACCTGGCTAATTTTTCTCGTAACTGCAGCTCATCCCCTTCCCAATAAGGAAGATATCGTCTATGTTACGTTTTGAACAGACACACCCCCCCCCCACCAGTATCGGTAAGAGGTGAGTCTGTTCAAACCATTGCATATAAAGGTTGGCAACGATGGGGCCACATGGACCCCATGGCAGTGCCACATCGTTGAATATAATACCGTCCAGGAAGCGGAAATGATTTTTGGACAATATGATATCCAGAAGTTCCATCAGAAACTCACCGGGGGTTCAAATTGCCCCTGCTCAATCAACGCTTGCCTACATGACTGTATCCCATCCTTTTGGGAATCACTGTATAGAGACTATTTACATCAATAGTGACTAATAGTTTATCCCTCTACGGCATATTCATTTGGGACAAAATATCAATTAACTGACCACTGTCACGCAGATAGGAACTCATCCCTTTAACCACAGGCTGCAGAAAAAAATCCACAAATTGGCAAGTGGTTTTAGTAGAGAACCATGCGAAGTGACTATGGGGCGACCAGGAGGTGACTCAATACTCTTATGTTTTTTGGAAGAGTATAAATTACGGACAAATGGGATGTCCGTAGTCAAGACTGTGCACACTTGTCAGAAATCCATCCTGCATTTACTCCTATAGTGATAAGAGAGTCAATTAACTTCTTGACCTCATACATAGGATTTACCTCACAACACAAATATACATCAGTATTTTTTAGTTGGGACAACAATTCTGTTACATAATAGTTACGATCCAGCAACACATTGCCCCACCTTTATCAGCGGGACGTATAATCAATTCTTGTCAGCTTTTAAAGTTTTTAGCGCTAGACGTTGTTCCTTGTTAAGATTATTAAAGACTGGGCTATGTACATTGGAAAGATTATGAACCTCTGAGTGCAACATCTGTGAAAACACCTTTATTCCAGGGGGAGTATTGATCGGCTCAAAAGTACTACTAGGTCTAAATCCTCAAGTGGAATTCCCATTCTCCATATGTTTGAAAAAATCTCTCAATTTTAAACCGCCTCTGAAATTATAGAGGTCTATATCAAACTGGAAAGCATTAACCTAGTGGATGGTACAAATGTAAGCCCCCTGCTTAAAAGGGATCTTTCCCCAGGTGTAACATGTTCACTCAGATTAAATATTATCTTTCCTTGGTGGTTTGCTTCTGGTTTTATACCCCCCTCTCCGGGATTACCCTTTTCCTCCTATAGTCCCGGATCTGGTAACCCTCATCTGAAAAGGGGCTTCAGTATGGGGTCTCCTGTTGTCTTTCCTGACTGTACCTGCCTGGCTCAGAGTCCGATTGGCCCGATTCTCCTGATGAATCAATTGTAAAACCAAATGGGCGTCTTTTATAGACTCTCCTGCGTCTAGTTTCAGTCTGTCCCAATAACCAAGGATATACCCTCTTATCCCTGTAATCTTGTTCTACTTTATGTAGCTTGTCCCTTTTAAACTGTACAAATCAGCTTTATACTTATCCACCTGGTTCACCAATCTTAATCACATTTCAACCATAGCATCACTTTTTAGTATATCCATATTGGAATTTTCATATATATCTATCTCAGTTTTGATCTTTTAAGTTCCTTGCCAACATAGTCAATACTAAAACCATTAAATCATATGAACATTTATTCAAGATGGCTACCCAGCGGCCACAGAACTCCTTATCCACACGACCCAGTGTGGGAATGTTCCTCACACGAAAGCCTCTAGGAATCCTGCGGGCCCTATGGTAGTCGGACAACACATCCCATGTAATTGTAAATCAATTGAGCGTTTCTTAAGATTCAATAATTTAAAATACACTTCCTGTTTGACCTGCCGTTCTGTATTTCACCAAGCTGTATCCGTAAACAAGATTTTTCCACTTCATCTTGTGAAATGCAAAATCACTCTCCAAGTCCACATCGAATGTGTTGCTCGCTGAAGCCAGAAGATTATCCTCCATCGTCGGACTGAAACAAGAGGGCGGCCTGGAAACACTAATAAATCATAGTAGGGTGTCTAATCCACAAATAACAGTAAATACAGCCACATCACGATTGCACTCCATCCATCATAATACTTGCCGCGGTGCTGCCCCATTGTACATAAAATATTGAAAAAGCGACGCACCTCACAGGCTTGGTAACAAATGTACAAACACAATTTATTTTGTCAACATGTTTCAACCTCTATCAGCCGTCATCAGGACTAATACAAACACACCAGCCACCCAGATTAAATAGCCACCCAATCACCACCCCCTTAAAAACACCCCAGCAACAGTGTATATTAAAACCAAAAGTGACGGATCTCTGCCTTTTCAACAACAGAGGATAAGATTTGCTCACCGTAGAGGGAAAACCCTCCACAACCTACTAGTCAAGACAGATTTGAATAAGGATGTTAAACCCAAAACGAAACTACCTGGGGTGCTCCTAAGCAAGGATGCTTTAATGTCCCATTGTACCACCTGTGGATATATGAGACAGGGACAAGTTTTCCTCATCCACGAACCGGTAAGAGGATCCCTATTGTTCATAGATTGACTTGTACCAGCTCGTTTGTCATCACTTTTTGACATGTCCCTGTGGTTGCTATACATTGGAAAGACCACCACTTCCTTTCGTGAGAGATTTGCCAACCATCGGAGCTCGTAAGACGGTTTGTCGAGCCAATATTTGAAACAAAGATGAGCAAATTTGGGGATCAACCTGTGGCAAACACTTTAAATCCAAGGACATGGTTATCTACATTAAAGTGCATGCTTATAGACGTGTTCCTCCGATGGAGGGTGATAGAGCTAAGAGCCTTCTACGTTTGGAGGCTCGTTGATTTCAAAACACAAACTTAACACCCTATGGGCTTAATGAAATCAATAATCTGAGCTGCTATTTATAATACCCCATTGATATAGTGGATATTACTGTGTTACAGCATTATAACATGGTCGTTTCTGCTATGCACGATGGTTTCTATTATGCTATTATTGCTATTTATTACTCCCTATAATCTATTAGTAATGGAGTTAGAGTGTTGGTTTTAGTTTCTGTATGTGTTTTTGATATCTTATTTATTATATTCTCTATTTATACCAGCGCTAGTTGTTACCCATTTTTAAGATGTATCCTTTTGATATATGCTTCCTGTGGTTTATGTTTATATGGTAGTTCTAGTTCGTAGTCGGGTGGGAGTGGCTGCCTTCGCTCTCGCCATTTAGGAGACTACACTTCCGGGTTTGCTGGTGTTTGATTTGTTGCCATAGAGATGCACTGCCGCTGGGGAGCATCATATGATCGTCCCGTGGCTGCTGGTGCGTGCTGACGGTCCCGGAAGTGGAGTCTGCCCGGTATCTACCTTTTCTAAGCTATGCTGGACGATTTCCCTCTGTCTTACTTGTTGGACTCGCCTGACAGTAAGGTGAATTACAATCTGGTATTGTGATAGTGGTGTTGTTTTTAGGACATATATTGTTCTTATTATGGATTTAATATGGTATCGTGTTTGGGGTGTTTGGTTTTAATATACACTGTTGCTGGGGTGTTTTTAAGGGGGTGGTGATTGGGTGGCTTTTTAATCTGGGTGGCTGGTGTGTTGTATTAGTCCTGATGACCGGCCTGATAGAGGTTGAAACATGTTGACAAAATAAATTCTGTTTGTACATTTGTTACCAAGACCTGTGGGTGCGTCGTGCTTCTTTCAATATTATATATATATTATATATATATATATATATATATATATATATATATATATATATATATATATATATAGCCAATTCTTTAGTTGAAACTCATTGTGTGTGCATGTGTGTCTGTCAAACTGTAGTAATGTAGTAAGTTTAGTGTGATCTTTTTTACTTGCTATCTTTTAGGTTTCAAACTATTAGGCAACACATAGCAGTCATATTGCTATTTTAAAGAGAGAGAAAACATGCATTAAGTCAACCCTTGAGGAAAGATGTTATAAAATATTATTTGCAGAAGGGTACAGTTAAAGAAAATAAATGTCACAGGTCTATTCTAGGCATTTATCACTGTCTATAATAGTAGTTTCTATATTCTATAATTTTTAAAGGTTTTTTAGATTTAGCAAACACAATATATATGATTTTACAACCAAATATACAGCTATAGCATTCTCCAAATTTGCAATATATTATTTTTTTTAACCTACACACTGGTGGTATTAGGTTTTGAACTTTTGTTACTACTTAGTTGGTGGGGGTTATTTAGTGTAACTGGATTTCTTAAATAAATAACTGAAAATCCTATCATACCAAGATTTTCTTCATACCTCGGCCCCTTGCATTTGAAATGGATGTCTGAGTGAGGGAAAATAGAGAGAAAAAAACCCTCAAAGAAGGGGGGGTGGGTGTTTAGCTAACCACTGCTGTGCCACGGATGAGGAAAAGAGATTTCTTGGTTAGTATGATAGGTTTCCCTGGTACTCACACAGAAGTCGTTACCAATTGGACTAAAAGGATAAACACGAAGGGTGGAGGGACATGCTATAATATAAGTCAACCTTGTAGTGTTTTATTAAGGTGGACATAGATACCCATGTTACTGCATACAAATTTAATAAGGAGATCTCAAGCACAGAATGTCCAGGAGACTGCCAGTGATCTGGTGTAGTGTGCCTCAGTACTGTTAGCATATGATGTTATCCAGGATGCCAACATTGTTTGTGCAGATTAAAGTCCTTTCCTTTGACCAGAGTAGAGTATAAAGAGAAAATTGGTTTTGCACACCCTTTGGTTTTCTTAGGTATAATTTAATTATCTGCCCACATCAAGGTTGTGAGGAATAGAGACTTCTTCATCCTGAGATTGGATGAATGTTGGGAGGATAATGTCCTGATTTATGTGGTATTATGTTATTACCTTTAGTAAAAGTAATATCTGGTGTCAACACTACTTTGTTTGAATTGAATACAAAGAAAGATTCAGACAATCTAAGAGATCTGATTTCACAGCACTCTGTGGATGAAGTTATAGCTATAAGGAAAATGGATTTAAGAGTAAGGTGTCTGATGTAACATGTCTCAATAGGTTTGAACAACCTTCTTGTAAAGCTGAAGAACAATAGAAAGATCCCATGGAGGGACTTTTATTCTTCTGAGGTTTGATGTGTTTAACACCTGGAGAAACATATGACCAAGGGTATTTTTATACCAGTTAGACCTGAGTAGGTCGTAACCTGTGATTTTAGAGTTGATACCTTCCAGGTTTTGTAGTAACTGGTTGATGTTGAAGTTTAACGAGATACTAGCAAAATTGATAGATGTCTCAGATAAACCTGTTTGGTTTTTTATCTATTATTTTTTTGTTTTTATTGAACTGGTTTCCACCTCCAGGCTGCTAGTCAGGGTTATCAAATTTGGAGGATTGACTGTACCCTGTTGAAGGAGATCCACTGAATCAGGCCTCCATGGCCACCACAGGGGTATCTCTATTATGGATGCAATGTCGCCCTAAATTCTTTGAGAACCTTCTGGATTAATGGAATTGGTGGAAAATGTAGAAGAGTGGTGACTCCATTTAAAGGAGAAAGTATATGTCGCCTTGGAATCTCTGAATCTGGAACAGGACTTTTTCAGTTGGCATTCACTTTAGTTGTCATGAAATCCATATAGGGAAAAAGCCCCAATACAGAATTATGATGGGAAAACCTCTGTTGTTGAGGGTACCTAAAGTGTGGCAGGCACTGATTTGGTGGGAGATGAAATTCTGCCCAGGAATAAAATCTACCTGTCACTAGCCAGAGAGGGGAGCTTCTGGTACCTCTACTTTTGTTTACATAGCGGCTACTGAGGCATTGGACAGGTTTGTCGTTTAGGTCGGTCTTGAAGTGTTCCAGGACTTGAAGAACCGCCATAATCTGGATACTGTAGTGAAACCTATGAGTACAGTAATTTTCACAAGACATATTCTCAGAACTATAAGGAACTAATCTGTAGAGATCCTCCTCTCCTTGTCTGAATCCTGGCAGCACCAAACTAATAACAATAGATTTATTGGCTTAGAAAAAATTGTTGAATTAGATTAACACCCATATGGGAAAGTTACAGATTGGTTAAAAGGAAATGATTAAGTTTCTCTATTCTGCTTGTGAAGGTTCTCATTCATCCAGGTCATGGTAATCTGTTGTATTCAGTTAGATCAACTGGACTTGAAATGTAGTTCTTGAAGACGTTTCGCTAGTCATCCGCCTGGCTTTCTCAATTCAGAATACTGTACAAGAATCTGTGGCAATTGGGATTTCCCAGGTACATAATTGCCAAACACGATTCTTGTTACAAGTCATTCTGAATTGAGAAAGCAGTCGGATGACTAGCGAACGTCTTCAAGAACTACATTTCAGTCCAGTTGATCTAATGAATACAACAGATATTTCTCTATGCTGCTTATAGATCACAGCTCCAGATCTATTTAGTATACTGTTAAGCTGGGTAACATGATTAGATATTTCGGTCCGATCGACCGATAGTTCAGTGTATCGGTCGATCGGACCGAAATTATCGAATCCGAATGTGCCATGTCCGATCGACCGTTCGTCCGAATCGGACGAAAGGACGATCGGACAGGGTGGAAAACCTCGTCCGATCGTGCGGTCCTCTATGGCGGCACCGATCGGTCGCGTGACTATCGGACGCGGCTGCTTTTGCCGCAACCGACAGTCCTTCCCCTGGCCGACCGTTCGAAAGTATCGAACGGTCGGTCACGGAGGAAAAATCGCTAGGTGTGTACCTAGCTTTAGACAGTCAAAGCAGAAACGTCCAGCACTGTATGTAACTGATTGTACATTATAATTGCAGGTTGCAATATTACAGCATAGGAGGTTAAATTGCTGATAATACGTTATAGCATTGCAGAGAAACTGTAGATATACATTGCAGTTTATACTTTCTGGCAATGCAATGTAACTGCAGATTATACGTTATGTCAATGCAAGATGACTGCAGATTTTTGCTATGGCAATGCAAGGTGACTACAGATTTTGTTTATGGCATTGAAAATTAACTGCAGATTATACATTATAGCAATGCCAGGTGACTGCAGATTATACGTTATGACAATGTCAGGAAGCCTCAGATTTAACCTTTTTTAATTTATACAATATTGTAATGTAGCATTACTGTTGGAGTGTGAGATTCTGTTTTAAAGGACAAAATCTGTTTTAAGTGGTAACATTGAATGCACTGAAAAACAAAATGGTTTAGGTTTAAATGTTAGGGGCCAAGGTAAGCAAGGAGCTTTTTCATAAATTCTACCACTTTCATTTGCCACATTGGGAGACAATAAGAGCTTAGGATATTCATAGCTAAAAAGAACTGGGCAGACTTTCTGTCTGCTACAGGCTGTTTAGAATGGATGGGCTGCACCTTGCTGATGATAGTATGTCTTGTTTGGGGGAGAATATGCTAAAAGAGTTTGGAGGTGAACTAGGAAACTAGGGGGCATTTTTATAAAGGATTGTCTTTTTCGCAAAATAATTACCGCAGCACATCGCAGCGAAAATAGCGCCATTTGGGGCTTCATTTCGCGTTATTTATAAAAAAGCGAAAATAACACTTCGCGTCTGAAAAAAGCGAAGGGGCGCGAAAAGAGCGAAAAGTATTGCAGCGAATACCAACGCATCTAGATGACTGCATTGCGAAAACCATTCGAAACAAGAAAAGCCCACTAGAAAACGATGTAAAATTCAAAATGGCCACCTCACATCACCAATAAGTCAGCCATGTCTATTTAGTTAGCCAATCTTTTTAGAATTTCTCCAATTGGAATACAATTCTCTTTTCCACGCACATTTGCCTTTTAATGCGCGATCGCCTTTCTAATAATTCCTTTATGTCCTGTCTTTTTTGGGCAATGCCTCATTCCGCCTGTGACTTACATCTTCTTGTTAGGAGTCAGTCCTTCTTTTTCCAGGATCCTTCAAAGGTGATGAATGCAATTTTACCCTGGTCTATGGCATACATCACCTTTCCGTCTAGTCAATCAGAGTGGAAAAACACCAAAGTGTTTTTTATCTTAGGGTTTTTTCAGAATGCCATTGATTGTACGCATATGCGCTCGCTCTAAACAGAGAATGGAAGTGTATCTTAACAGAAAACACGTCCTTCTCTTAATGTTCAGGTGGTGTGCGATTCCCCACCTGCGCATTATGAGTATAATCGATGCGTATCATGGAAGTTAACACGTCTCCCATAAGAATAATTTCACCGGTCAGCTCCTACCACAAGTTTACCAATGGCCACATGCCACAGGGTTTTGTTGGCTTTTTGGCCACACCGAGCGTTGATACGAGCGTTTGGTCAGGACAGTGGCTGTTGTTTTTCAGGACACATCGTGCAGCCCATAGGAACCGCACATCATACGTGATTGGCAAGTTAGAAAATGGGGGATGAACTTGTTTGGCCTGCACACATGTTAATCTATTTTTGGCCCACATAATGATGAACAATCATTTATTTCCAACAAATTTCCAATATGTACCCGCCTTACATTTCTAATCTGTTAGGAATAATAGGGCATGTTATGTGGATAAGTGTCCCTGCCTATGCAAGGATGGAACATTGTTTTCCAGAATTCATTAGGTGTGTTTCAAATAGAATATATCCTATCTTAACTTTGGGGAGAATAATTAAGACAATCTGTACATATAATAGGCAGGACATTACATCAAACATCTTATGTATGGAATATTTTCCTAGTGTATGGTCACCTAATATCATAAAAAGATAGAATTGGAATAGTTTGGGAAGCAGAAACAGACAGACAACTTTACATTTTGATTTAAAATATCAACTATATATTTTGGGTAAATCTCTTAAAACTTTTTTTTTTTTAAACAAAACATAAAAGAAATAAAGTTTCTGCCTTAAAAAAGACATTTGCCTTGCCTCCAGTCGGAGCAGCCTCTATTTATTCGGCGCAAATCCGCCTGCATAATTGCATGAGATATGCGCCAATCCTGTTCCAGGGGTGGTGGGGTGTGTCTTCTTGACACGATAATGCTCACGATTGTGTGTGTGATGTTCCCTGTTAAATTTTGCACTACCAAGTAGCACAAAACTTAACGGTATGGTTTTTTGGATCAATAGAACTGTGCTATTTCCAAAAACATTTGAAAATGGCGCTGTGCTCTAAAATCCATCTAAAACCCACATTAACCTAAAACATCTTTGGGTTAACGTGTGTTTTAGACGGATTTGGCCCATATTGAATCTCCCCCCTTATCGTTAAAAATTGTGCTAATTTTGCATTTGAAATCTAACATCTGATTGGTTGGAGCAAAATTAGCACCATTTTTAACAATTTTTTATTGAATCTCCCTGTTAGTTTCTACGGTAAAAGTTTCAACAGTTTTGTATTTGTGGCCACTAAATAATTTCCCCATCAAACCGGTAGTTTCGGATAAAAACTACGGTCCACCCTACGTGTGACGCGAAGACTCGTAGCCACAACCAGTGCCAAAACCAGCAGAAGAGCTCAGTACATTGCCGTAAAGATATGATAGCTCGAGTTTAGCACGGGATAGAGCGCTTGCGTCTCTCGGTACATCGCCCTTGTTATTTGCTATAATGGGCTGGATAGGGTAAAAAGTTTCCTGTGACTTACGGGTCCCATCGAATCTTGTCGCTATGGTGTCCAGGAAAGTGTTCTGTGGGGCCAGCAGCCCTTTCATCACCGGCATCTTCCCAGCAGCTAAACCCCATCCACACCTGGCTGGACAGTAGGAGAGAGAAGGCAGCTCAGTGCTCACATCACTGTATCCGGGGGAAGAAGTACCATCCACATACCGGGCATGGTGGGCTCTGTACACTGGCAGTGAACAGGGGAGATGTGAGGGAAAGTTGATTGGAAGTTATTTCTGCAGCACCAGGTGAACAGTCCCACAGAGTGAGCAACATAGACTGGCGCTGTCCAGCGCGGTGGTGCTGCTTGGAGCTGAAGATGAGGGAAGGAGGAGGATCTTCCCCTTTCTCTCGGCGCGCGTTCTCATTCTCTTCTTTTTCTTGGGCTCTGGCAGATGTAGCGTCACGTGGTAATCTTAGGAAGGGGGAGGGAGGAGGGGCGGAGGGAGAATAGAGGCAGCTCCCAGGTAACGGGATGGGTAAAGGAGCATGGTGGGGGGCGTGGTCAATGCTGCTCTTCATTTCAGGTACAACTGATATGGGAACATTCACCTGACATGTCCTCACATGTGTCTGTGCTCTATAGTGACACAGGAGACTCAGTGTGTGACAGAGAAGGACAGGGAACCATTCATTTATCTGCACATCACAGTGTAGGCATTAGGGAATGTACGCAGATTTCTATATTATATACTATACTATAATACAATATGTAATATGGGGCCTATTCAATATATATAATATTGGATCTATACAATATATATAATATGGGTTCTATACTATATATAATATGGGATCTATACTATATATAATATGGGATCTATACAATATATATAATATGGGGTCTATTCAATATATATAATATGGGATCTATACAATATATATAATATGGGATCTATACTATATATAATATGGGATCTATACAATATATATAATATGGGGTCTATACAATATATATAATATGGGATCTATACAATATATATAATATGGGATCTATACTATATCTATAGTATGGGATCTATACAATATATATAATATGGGATCTATACTATATATAATATGGGATCTATACAATATATATATATAATATGGGATCTATACAATATATATAATATGGGGTCTATACAACATATATAATATGGGATCTATACAATATATATAATAATATGGGATATAATAATATATATACTATGGGATCTATACAATATATATAATATGGGATCTATACAATATATATAATACAGGATTTTTTTTTTTTTTTTTTTTTTTTTTTTTTTTTTTTTTTTTTTTTTTATATATAGTAAATACAGTGGCATCTCTATTTCACTCCATCCATTTTTATATATATATATATATATATATATATATATATAAAATATTGAAAGAAGCACGACGCACTCACAGGTCTTGATAACAAATGTACAAACAGCAATTTATTTTGTCAACATGTTTCAACCTCTATCAGGCCGTCATCAGGACTAATATAACACACCAGCCACCCAGATTAAATAGCCACCCAATCACCACCCCCTTAAAAACACCCCAGCAACAGTGTATATTAAAACCAAACACCCCAAACACGATACCATATTAAATCCATAATAAGAACAATATATGTCCTAAAAACAACACCACTATCACAATACCAGATTGTAATTCACCTTACTGTCAGGCGAGTCCACCAAATACGATAGAGGAAAATCGTCCAGCATAGCTTAGAAAAGGTAGATACCGGGCAGACTCCACTTCCGGGACCGTCAGCACGCACCAGCAGCCACGTGGACAGATCATATGATGCTCCCCAGCGGCAGTGCATCTCTATGGCAACAAATCTAAACACCAGCAAACCCGGAAGTGTAGTCTCCTAAATGGCGAGAGCGAAGGCAGCCACATCTCCACCCGACTACGAACTAGAACTACCATATAAACATAAACCACAGGGAAGCATATATCAAAAGGATACATCTTAAAAATGGGTCAACAACTAGCGCTGGTATAGATAGAGAATATAATAATTAAGAAATCAAAAACCATACAGAAACTAAAACCAACACTCTAACTCCATTATTATATAGATATATAGGAAAGTAATAAATAACAATAAATAGCATAAATAGCATAATAGAAACCATCTCGTGCATAGCAGCAAACGACCATGTTATAATGCTGTAACACAGTAATATCCCCTATATCAATGGGGTATTATAAATAGCAGCTCAGATTATTGATTTCATTAAGCCCATAGGGTGTTACAGTTTGTAGTCTTGAAATCCAACGAGCCTCCAAACGTAGAAGGCTCTTAGCTCTATCACCCTCCATCGGAGGAACACAGTCTATAAGCATGCACTTTAATGTAGATAACCCATGTCCCTTGGATTTAAAGTGTCTTGCCACAGGTTGATCCCCAAATTTGCTCATCTTTGTTTCAAATACTTGGCTCGACAAAGCCGCTCTTATCGAGCTCCGATGATTGGCAAATCTCTCACGAAAGGAAGTGGTGGTCTTTCCAATGTATAGCAAACCACAGGGACATGTCAAAAAGTAGATGACAAACGAGCTGGTACAAGTCAATCTATGAACAATAGGGATCCTCTTACCGGTTCGTGGATGAGGAAAACTTGTCCCTGTCATCATATATCCACAGGTGGTACAATTGGGACATTTAAAGCATCCTTGCTTAGGAGCACCCCAGGGTAATTTCGTTTTGGGTTTAACATCCTTATTCAAATCTGTCTTGACTAGTAGGTTGTGGAGGGTTTTCCCTCTACGGTGAGCAAATCTTATCCTCTGTTGTTGAAAAGGCAGAGATCCGTCACTTTCAATAATTTTCCACAGTTCATTCGCTTTAGCCTTTATGGATGGACTCAAGATAGAAAAATCCATTGGAAAAGTCACATAGTGATTATCACTTTGTTTTTTTACATGTTCTGTTGTAAATGCCATAAGTGCCTTCGTTAGTTGTTGTTTTAACACTTGGGTATTATATCCCCGTTCACAGAAACGGCAGGTCATTTCCTTAAGTTGTACTTCAGCACGCTCACCCTCAGTGTTATTCCTAAGTACCCTTAAATATTGAGTGTATGGTATCGCCTTAATCAAGGCAGGTGGATGAAAGCTGGTCGCATGTAAAATTGTATTCCGATCAGTATCCTTACGATACAAAGACGTACCCAGCACATCACCTGTCTTGAAAATCAAAAGATCCAAAAACTCAATTTCACATTGTTTGATGTTAAATGTCAATTTAATAGGTGAATCCAGGGCATTAACCTGGGCTAATTTTTCTCGTAACTGCAGCTCATCCCCTTCCCAAATAAGGAAGATATCGTCTATGTATCGTTTGAACAGACACACCCCCCCACCCAGTATCGGTAAGAGGTGAGTCTGTTCAAACCATTGCATATAAAGGTTGGCAAACGATGGGGCCACATTGGACCCCATGGCAGTGCCACATCGTTGAATATAATACCGTCCAAGGAAGCGGAAATGATTTTTGGACAATATGATATCCAGAAGTTCCATCAGAAACTCCACCGGGGGTTCAAATTGCCCCTGCTCAATCAACGCTTGTCTACATGACTGTATCCCATCCTTTTGTGGAATCACTGTATAGAGACTATTTACATCAATAGTGACCAATAGTTTATCCCTCATCGGCATATTCATTTGGGACAAGATATCAATTAACTGACCACTGTCACGCAAATAGGAACTCATCCCTTTAACCACAGGCTGCAGAAAAAAATCCACAAATTGGGCTAGTGGTTTTAGTAGAGAACCATGCGAGGTGACTATGGGGCGACCAGGAGGTGACTCAATACTCTTATGTATTTTTGGAAGAGTATAAATTACTGGACAAATTGAATGGTCCGTAATCAAGAACTGTGCACACTTGTCAGAAATCCATCCTGCATTTACTCCTATATTGATAAGAGAGTCAATTAACTTCTTGACCTCATACATAGGATTTACCTCACAACACAAATATACATCAGTATTGTTTAGTTGGGACAACAATTCTGTTACATAATAGTTACGATCCAGCAACACAATTGCCCCACCTTTATCAGCGGGACGTATAATCAATTCATTGTCAGCTTTTAAAGTTTTTAGCGCTAGACGTTGTTCCTTGTTAAGATTATTAAAGACTGGGCTATGTACATTGGAAAGATTATGAACCTCTGAGTGCAACATCTGTGAAAACACCTTTATTCCAGGGGGAGTATTGATCGGCTCAAAAGTACTACTAGGTCTAAATCTCTCAGTGGAATTCCCATTCTCCATATGTTTGAAAAAATCTCTCAATTTTAACCGCCTCTGAAATTTATAGAGGTCTATATCAAACTGGAAAGCATTAAACCTGGTGGATGGTACAAATGTAAGCCCCCTGCTTAAAAGGGATCTTTCCCCAGGTGTTAATACATGTTCACTCAGATTGAATATTATCTCTTCCTTGGTGGTTTGCTTCTTGGGTTTATACCCCCCTCTCCGGGAGTACCTCCTTTGCCTCCTATAGTCCCGGATCTGGTAACCCTCATCTGAAAAGGGGCTTCAGTATGGGGTCTCCTGTTGTCTTTCCTGACTGTACCTAGACCCGGCTCAGAGTCCGATTGGCCCGATTCTCCTGATGAATCAATTGTAAAACCAAATGGGCGTCTTTTATAGACTCTCCTGCGTCTAGTTTCAGTCTGTCCCAATAACCAAGGATATACCCTCTTATCCCTGTAATCTTGTTCTACTTTATGTAGCTTGTCCCTTTTAAACTGTAACAAATCAGCTTTATACTTATCCACCTGGTCACCAATCTTAATCACATATTCAACCATAGCATCACTTTTTAGTATATCCATATTGGAATTTTCATATATATCTATCTCAGTTTTGATCTTTTTAAGTTCCTTGCCAACATAGTCAATGACTAAAACCATTAAATCATATGAACATTTATTCAAGATGGCTACCAAGCGGCCACAGAACTCCTTATCCACACGACCCAGTGTGGGAATGTTCCTCACACGAAAGCCTCTAGGAATCCTGCGGGCCCTATGGTAGTCGGACAAACACATCCCATGTAATTGTAAATCAATTGAGCGTTTCTTAAGATTCAATAATTTAAAATACACTTCCCTGTTTGACCTGCCGTTCTGTATTTCACCAGCTGTATCCGTAAACAAGATTTTTTCCACTTCATCTTGTGAATATGCAAAATCACTCTCCAAGTCCACATCGAATGTGTTGCTCGCTGAAGCCAGAAGATTATCCTCCATCGTCGGACTGAAACAAGAGGGCGGCCTGGAAACACTAATAAATCATAATAGGGTGCTAATCCACAAATCACAGTAATACAGCCACATCACGATTGCACTCCATCCATCATAATACTTGCCCGGGTGCTGTCCCATGTACATAAAATATTGAAGAAGCACGACGCACTCACACGGTCTTGGTAACAAATGTACAAACAGCAATTTATTTTGTCAACATGTTTCAACCTCTATCAGGCGTCATCAGGACTAATACAACACCCACCACCCAGATTAAATAGCCACCCAATCACCACCCCCTTAAAAACACCCAGCAACAGTGTATATTAAAACCAAAAGTGACGGATCTCTGCCTTTTCAACAACAGAGGATAAGATTTGCTCCACGTAGAGGGAAAACTCACAACCTACTAGTCAAGACAGATTTGAATAAGGATGTTAAACCCAAAACGAAACTACCCTGGGGTGCTCCTAAGCAAGGATGCTTTAAATGTCCAATTGTACCACCTGTGGATATATGATGACAGGGACAAGTTTTCCTCATCCACGAACCGGTAAGAGGATCCTATTGTTCATAGATTGACTTGTACCAGCTCGTTTGTCATCTACTTTTTGACATGTCCCTGTGGTTTGCTATACATTGGAAAGACCACCACTTCCTTTCGTGAGAGATTTGCCAACCATCGGAGCTCGATAAGAGCGGCTTTGTCGAGCAAGTATTTGAAACAAAGATGAGCAAATTTGGGGATCAACCTGTGGCAAGACACTTTAAATCCAAGGGACATGGGTTATCTACATTAAAGTGCTGCTTATAGATGTGTTCCTCCGATGGAGGGTGATAGAGCTAAGAGCTCTACGTTTGGAGGCTCGTTGGATTTCAAAACTACAAACTGTAACACCCTATGGGCTTAATGAAATCAATAATCTGAGCTGCTATTTATAATACCCCATTGATATAGTGGATATTACTGTGTTACAGCATTAAACATGGTCGTTTGCTGCTATGCACGAGATGGTTTCTATTATGCTATTTATTGCTATTTATTACTTCCCTATAATCTATATAGTAATGGAGTTAGAGTGTTGGTTAGTTTCTGTATGGTTTTTGATATCTTATTTATTATATTCTCTATTTATACCAGCGCTAGTTGTGACCCATTTTTAAAGTGTATCCTTTTGATATATGCTTCCTGTGGTTTATGTTTATATGGTAGTTCTAGTTCGTAGTCGGGTGGAGATGGGGCTGCCTTCGCTCTCGCATTTAGGAGACTACACTTCCGGGTTTGTGGTGTTTAGATTTGTTGCATAGAGAGCACTGCCGCTGGGGAGCATCATGATCTGTCCACGTGGCTGCTGGTGCGTGCTGACGGTCCCGGAAGTGGAGTCTGCCCGGTATCTACCTTTTCTAAGCTATGCTGGACGATTTCCTCTGCGTACTTGTTGGACTCGCTCCTGACAGTAAGGTGATTACAATCTGGTATGTGATAGTGGTGTTGTTTTTAGGACATATATTGTTCTTATTATGGATTTAATATGGTATCGTGTTTGGGGTGTTTGGTTTTAATATCACTGTTGCTGGGGTGTTTTTAGGGGGTGGTGATTGGGTGGCTATTTAATCTGGGTGGCTGGTGTGTTGATTAGTCCTGATGACGGCCTGATAGAGGTTGAAACATGTTGACAAATAAATTGCTGTTTGTACATTTGTTACCAAGACCTGTGAGTGCGTCGTGCTTCTTCAATATTATATTATATATATATATTATATATATATATATATATATATTATATATATATATATATATATATATATATAGCCAATCTTTAGTTGAAACTCATTGTGGTGCATGTGTGTCTGTCAAACTGTAGTAATGTAGTAAGTTATAGTGTGATCTTTTTTACTTGCTATCTTTTTAGGTTTTCAAACTATTAGGCAACACATAGCAGTCATATTGCTATTTTAAAGAGCAGAGAAAACATGCATTAAGTCAACCCTTGAGGAAAGATGTTATAAAATATTATTTGCAGAAGGGTACAGTTAAAAGGGAAATAAATGTCACAGGTCTATTCTAGGCATTTATCACTGTCTATAATAGTAGTTTCTATATTCTATATAATTTTTAAAGGTTTTTTTAGATTTAGCAAACAAATATATATTGATTTTACAACCAAATATACAGCTATAGCATTCTCCAAATTTGCAATATATTATTTTTTTAACCCTACACACTGGGTGGTATTAGGTTTTGAACATTTGTTACTACTTAGTTGGTGGGGGTTATTTAGTGTAACTGGATTTCTTAAATAAATAACTGAAAATCCTATCATACCAAGATTTTCTTCATACCTCGGCCCCTTGCATTTGAAATGGATGTCTGAGTGAGGGAAAATAGAGAGAAAAAACCCTCAAAGAAGGGGGGGTGGGTGTTTAGCTAACCACTGCTGTGCCACGGATGAGGAAAAGAAGATTTCTTGGTTAGTATGATAGGTTTTCCCTGGTACTACACAGAAGTCGTTACCAATTGGACTAAAAGGATAAACACGAAGGGTGGAGGGACATGCTATAATAATAAGGTCAACCTTGTAGTGTTTTATTAAGGTGGACATAGATACCCATGTTACTGCATTACAAATTTAATAAGGAGATGCTCAAGCACAGAATGTCCAGGAGACTGCCAGTGATCTGGTGTAGTGTGCCTCAGTACTGTTAGCATATGATGTTATCCAGGATGCCAACATTGTTTGTGCAGATTAAAGTCCTTTCCTTTGACCAGAGTAGAGTATAAAGAGAAAATTGGTTTTGCACAGCCCTTTGGTTTTCTTTAGGTATAATTTAATTGATCTGCCCACATCAAGGTTGTGAGGAATAGAGACTTGTTCATCCTGAGATTGGATGAATGTTGGGAGGATAATGTCCTGATTTATGTGGTATTATGTTATTACCTTTAGTAGAAAGTAATATCTGGTGTCAACACTACTTTGTTTGAATTGAATACAAAGAAAGATTCAGACAATCTAAGAGATCTGATTTCAGCAACTCTTGTGGATGAAGTTATAGCTATAAGGAAAATGGATTTAAGAGTAATGTGTCTGATGTAACATGTCTCAATAGGTTTGAAACAACCTTCTTGTAAAGCATGAAGAACAATAGAAAGATCCCATGGAGGGACTTTTATTCTTCTGAGGTTTGATGTGTTTAACACCTTTGGAGAAACATATGACCAAGGGTATATTTTATACCAGTTAGACCTGAGTAGGTCGTAACCTGTGATTTTAGAGTTGATACCTTCCAGGTTTTGTAGTAACTGGTTGATGTTGAAGTTTAACGAGATACTAGCAAAATTTGATAGATGTCTCAGATAAACCTGTTTGGTTTTTTATCTATTATTTTTTTGTTTTTATTGAACTGGTTTCCACCTCCAGGCTGCTAAAGTCAGGGTTATCAAATTTGGATGATTGACTGTACCCTGTTGAAGGAGATCCATCTGAATCAGGGCCTCCATGGCCACCACAGGGGTATCTCTATTATGGATGCAATGTCAGCCCTAAATTCTTTGAGAACCTTCTGGATTAATGGAATTGGTGGAAAGATGTAGAAGAGGTGGTGACTCCATTTAAAGGAGAAAGTATATGTCGCCTTGGAATCTCTGAATCTGGAACAGGACTTTTTCAGTTGGGCATTCACTTTAGTTGTCATGAAATCCATATAGGGAAAAAGCCCCAATACAGAATTATGATGGGAAAACCTCTGTTGTTGAGGGTACCTAAAGTGTGGCAGGCACTGATTTGTGGGAGATGAAATTCTGCCCAGGATAAAATCTACCTGTCAACTAGCCAGAGATGGGAGCTTCTGGTACCTCTACTTTTGTTTACATAGCGGCTACTGAGGCATTGGACAGGTTTGTCGTTTAGGTCGGTCTTGAAGTGTTCCAGGACTTGAAGAACCGCCATAATCTGGATACTGTAGTGAAACCTATGAGTACAGTAATTTTTCACAAGACATATTCTCAGAACTATAAGGAACTAATCTGTAGAGATCCTCCTCTCCTTGTCTGAATCCTGGCAGCACCAAACTGAATACGAATAGATTTTATTGGCTTAGAAAAAATTGTTGAATTAGATTAACACCCATATGGGAAAGTTACAGATTGGTTAAAAGGAAATGATTAAGTTTCTCTATGCTGCTTGTGAAGGTTCTCATTCATCCAGGTCATGGTATATCTGTTGTATTCAGTTAGATCAACTGGACTTGAAATGTAGTTCTTGAAGACGTTTCGCTAGTCATCCGACTGGCTTTCTCAATTCAGAATGACTTGTACAAGAATCTGTGGCAATTATGTACCCTGGGAAATCCCAATTGCCACAGATTCTTGTACAAGTCATTCTGAATTGAGAAAGCAGTCGGATATATAGCGAAACGTCTTCAAGAACTACATTTCAAGTCCAGTTGATCTAATTGAATCAACAGATATTTCTCTATGCTGCTTTATAGATACACAGCTCCAGATCTATTTAGTATACTGTTAAGCTGGGTACACATGATTAGATATTTCGGTCCGATCGACCGAAGTTCAGTGTATCGGTCGATCGGACCGAAATTATCGAATCCGAATGTGCCAGTCCGATCGACCGTTCGTCCGAATCGGACGAAAGGACGATCGGACAGGGTGGAAAACCTCGTCCGATCGTGGGTCCTTATGGACGGCACCCCACCACGATCGGTCGCGGTGACTATCGGACGCGGCTGCTTTTGCCGCAACCGACAGTCCTTCCTCCTGGCCGACCGTTCGAAAGTATCGAACGGTCGGTCAGGAGGAAAAATCGCTAGGTGTGTACCTAGCTTTAGACAGTCAAAGCAGAAACGTCCAGGCACTGTATGTAACTGATTGTACATTATAATTGCAGGTTGCATATTACAGCATAGGAGGTTAATTGCTGATAATACGTTATAGCATTGCAGAGAAACTGTAGATAATACATTGCAGTTTATACTTTCTGGCAATGCAATGTAACTGCAGATTATACGTTATGTCAATGCAAGATGACTGCAGATTTTTTGCTATGGCAATGCAAGGTGACTACAGATTTTGTTATGGCATTGAAAATTAACTGCAGATTATACATTATAGCAATGCCAGGTGACTGCAGATTATACGTTATGACAATGTCAGGAAGCCTCAGATTTAACCTTTTTTAAATTTATACAATATTGTAATGTAGCATTACTGTTGTGAGTGTGAGCATTCTGTTTTAAAGGACAAAATCTGTTTTAAGTGGTAACATTGAATGCACTGAAAAACAAAATGGTTTAGGTTTATTAAGTTAGGGGCCAAGGTAAGCAAGGAGCTTTTTCATAAATTCTACCACTTTCATTTGCCACATTTGGGAGACAATAAGAGCTTAGGATATTCATAGCTAAAAAGAACTGGGCAGACTTTTCTGTCTGCTACAGGCTGTTTAGAATGGATGGGCTGCACCTTGCTGATGATAGTATGTCTTGTTTGGGGGAGAATATGGCTAAAAGAGTTGGAGGTGAACTAGGAAACTAGGGGGCATTTTTATAAAGGATTGTCTTTTTCGCAAAATAATTACCGCAGCACATCGCAGCGAAAATAGCGCCATTTGGGGCTTCATTTCGCGTTATTTATAAAAAAGCGAAAATAACACTTCGCGTCTGAAAAAAGCGAAGGGGCGCGATAAAGAGCGAAAAGTATTGCAGCGAATACCTAACGCATCTAGATGACTGCATTGCGAAAACCATTCGAAACAAGAAAAGCCCACTAGAAAACGATGTAAAATTCAAAATGGCCACCTCACAATCACCAATAAGTCAGCCATGTCTTATTTAGCCAATCTTTTTAGAATTTCTCAATTGGAATACAATTCTCTTTTCCACTGCACATTTGCCTTTTAATGCGCGATCGCCTTTCTAATAATTCCTTTATGTCCTGTCTTTTTTGGGCAATGCCTCATTCCAGCCTGTGACTTTACATCTTCTTGTTAGGAGTCAGCCTTCTTTTTCCAGGATCCTTCCAAAGGTGATGAATGCAATTTTACCCTGGTCTATGGCATACATCACCTTTCCGTCTAGTCAATCAGAGTGGAAAAACATCCAAAGTGTTTTTTATCTTTAGGGTTTTTTCAGAAATGCCATTGATTGTACGCATATTGCGCTCGCCTAAACAGAGAATGGAAGTGTATCTTAACAGAAAACACGTCCATTCTCTTAATGTTCAGGTGGTGTGCGATTCCCACCTGCGCATTATGAGTATAATCGATGCGTATCATGGAAGTTAACACGTCTCCCATAAGAATAATTTGCACCGGTCAGCTCTCTACCACAAGTTTACCAATGGCCACATGCCACAGGGTTTTGTTGGCTTTTTGGCCACAACCGAGCGTTTGATACGAGCGTTTGGTCAGGACAGTGGCTGTTGTTTTTCAGGACACATCGTGCAGCCCCATAGGGAACCGCACAATCATACGTGATTGGCAAGTTAGAAAAATGGGGGAATGAACTTGTTTGGCCTGCACACATGTTAATCTATTTTTGGCCCACATAATGATGAACAATCATTTATTTCCAACAAATTTCCAATATGTACCCAGCCTTACATTTACTAATCTGTTAGGAATAATAGGGCATGTTATGTGGATAAGTGTCCCTGCCTATGCAAGGATGGAACATTGTTTTCCAGAATTCATTAGGTGTGTTTCAAATAGAATATATCCTATCTTAACTTTGGGGAGAATAATTAAGACAATCTGGACATATAATAGGCAGACATTACATCAAACATCTTATGTATGGAATATTTTCCTAGTGTATGGTCACCTTAATATCATAAAAAGATAGAATTGGAATAGTTTGGGAAGCAGAAACAGACAGACAACTTTACATTTTGATTTAAAATATCAACTATATATTTTGGGTAAAATCTCTTAAAACTTTTTTTTTTTTTAAAACAAAACATAAAAGAAATTAAAGTTTCTGCCTTAAAAAAGACATTTGCCGCTCCAGTCGGAGCAGCCTCTTATTTATTCGGCGCAAATCCGCCTGCATAATTGCATGAGATATGCGCCAATCCTGTTCCAGGGGTGGTGGGGTGTGTCTTCTTGACACGATAATGCTCACGATTGTGTGTGTGATGTGGTGCGTTGTAGTGTTGCCTTAGCTTAAGGCATGTGATATGTGCACAATTTGGAAAATTACATGTGTCTTTAAACATTGGGAAGATTATATCTGCTTAATGACACATTTGCGCGCGAAATGAAAAGCGTGAAAATGGCAAATACGCATGCGCATATGTTGCGTGTGAAATGAAAAGCGCGAAAATGGCAAATACGCATGCGCATATGTTGCGCGCAAAATGAAAAGCGCTAATACGCATGTGTAGCACACGAAAAAAAGTCGCACTTTGATCCGTATTGACGCGTCTTTCACCCGAGAAAAATCAACCAATGAGCGAAAACACGCCCTAATTCCCAATCCTTAAAAAGATCACACCCTTCACATACACCATGCGGCCGTAGGTTCTTTTTGAACATGGAAAAAGAACAGCGAGGCAGAGGAAAGAGAACCCAGAAAACCAAACACATTGAAGGTGAGTACCTTTGGAAATCTTGTTAGTTTTAAACCCAAACAGGTGTGCTATCTCATTCCTACATTTGTCAAGAAATGATCTATATGTGTTAGCTTCTTTTTGGCAACCTTTTAGCATACTATTAGTGAGAAGTTCATTTTATTTTGAAAATGGTAAATATCATCTATGGGACTAATGTGCAACGTTTGGAACCATAACTGTTTTCCTTACCTCTATTTATGTAGGTAATGGCACTATGAATTGTGAAAACACACAGGGAGTTAACTCCTCTAACTTAGTTTGTTGTTTGGCTGACCTTAACCCTTGGTGTGTGGGGTGTGCAGTTTGGAGGATTGTACCTAAGTAAATATAAATACACATTATGCAACAGTCACTCTGGAAATGTTAGCATAATATTTACAATCCATGTTCCCTTTTTTTGTGCCCTTATTTGGAGTGTCATGAACTTGCATTACATAGTAACATAGTAATTAAGGTTGAATAAAGACATACGTCCATTCAAGATCCAAGCTATTCACTTTTTTTTTTTTTTTTTTTTAACCCTACCTAACTGATCCAGAGGAAGGCAAAAAACCCCAGCTAAAAAGGGGGAAAAAAAAGCCTTACTGACTCCAAACGGCAATCGGAAAGTATCCCTGGATCAACCAGATCTATATGCATTAATACCAGTAATTCTCAATATTTTTTAGTTTTAGAAACTTATCCAGGCCTTTTTTAAAGTTATTCAATGAACTTGCCATTACCACATCTGCTGGAAGACAGTTCCACAGTTTCACCGTTCTCACTGTAAAGAAACCTCTCCTAACCTGAAGATGAAACTTCTTTTCTTCCAACCTTAAAGGATGTCCACGTGTCCTCTGATATGACCTATTAGTGAACAATGCACCAGAGAGCTCATTGTACGGGCCATTAATATATTTGTACAAGGTTATCATGTCCCCACGCAACCGCCGCTTCTCCAATGTAAACAGCCCTAACTTGTCTAATCTGCCTGCATATTCAAGCCCCTCCATTCCCCTTATTAATTTAGTTGCCCTTCTCTGAACTGCCTCAATTTCCAAGATGTCCCTTTTGTATATGGGATTCCAAAACTGCACCGCATATTCCAAATGAGGCCTTACCAGTGCCTTGTAAAGAGGGAGAATAATATTTTTCTCTCTTGAATCTATTCCCCTTTTTATACAAGACAATATCTTGCTAGATCTAGCTGTTGCTACCTGGCATTGTTTGCTACAGCTAAGTTGTTATCTACCAGAACCCCCAATCTTTTTCCATTACAGATGAACTTAACACAGAGTTATTTATGGTGTAGATTGGCCAGGGATTATTAAATCCCAATGCATCACCTTACATTTATCTACATTGAATCTCATCTGCCATTCTGCTGCCCATTTTGATAATCTATCTAGGTCTGCTGCAGCACTTGCACATCATTGGAAGTTTCCAAAGCTCTGCATAATTTAGTGTCATCAGTAAACACAGAGACCTTGCTCTCAATGCCCCCTTCTAAGTCATTTATAAACAGATTAAACAGAAGCGGCCCCAGTACAGAACCCTGAGGCACTCCGCTTGAAACTTTAGCCCACATAGAGTAGCTCCATTAACCACCACTCCTGTTTGCGTCCAATAACCAGTTTTCTATCCTGAACAAAGTTTTTCTTCAAGGCCAACAGTCCTCAGTTTTACATTAGTCGCCTATGTGGCACAGTATCAAAAGCTTTTGCAAAATCCAAATATTACCACATCCACTGCTGTGCCTGAGTCCAACTTCTTACTCAATTTCTTCATAAAAACCAATTAAATTTGTCTGGCATGATCTATTTCTCATAAATCCATGTGACTACTACTAATAAGATAATTTGGAGACAAAGTCAAGGATATGATCCCTTAACAAAGTTTCATCACCTTCCCTACCACTGATGTTAGCTTACAGGTTATAGTACCCGGCTGTGAACGACTACTTTTTGAATATTGGTATTACATTGGCTTTTTTCCAATCCAGCGGCACATCCCCAGACAAAAGCGAATCTGAAAATATGAGAAACAGTGGTCTAGCTAGAACTGAACTAAGCTCTTTTAAATCCGAGGATGTAATCCATCTGGTCCTGGCGCTTTATTGATATTAACTTTGTCTAATTGTTTCCGTACCATATCCTCCGTTATCCAATGTGAAAACTCTTCATTTCTTCCTGCATATTGCACAATCCCTACTGTAAGGACAAGGATTCTCAACAGTAAAAACCGATGTAAAAAAACGGTTTAGCCAGATTAGCCTTTTCGGCATCCTCTACAACCACCCTCAGCTCCATTATTTAATGGTCCCACATTCTCAGTCCTCATCTTTTTACCATTTATTACTTAAAAAACATTTTGGGGTTGGACTTGCTTTGTCGGCAATCCGTATTTCATTTCATTTTAGCTAGTTAATTGCTTTCTTGCACTCTTATTACAGCTGTACTCCCTTAGCCTGTTCTGTGCCTTCTGTTTTCAAAATTTTAAAAGTTTTCTTTTTTTCCATTTCCCTTTTTACCTGAGCATTAAGCCATGCAGGACTGGACCTAATTTTTTTACACTTGTTACCTAAAGGGACCGATTTGGAAATTTAATAGTTTAATATCCCTTTAAAAGTGGTCCAAATCTGCTCAGTTTCTTTACCTAGAAACAGTCCCCAGTCTATGAGCAGGAGCGATTCCTTTAACAGCATAAAATTAGCTTTCCTAAAGTTAAAAGTTTTGTTAAGCCAGGCACTTTAGTTTTTTGCAACCTATATTAAATGACACTATATTATGGTCACTATTCCCTAAGCTTCCCATTACCTTCATCTCCATAATGAGCTCAGGGTTATTAGATATCACCAGATCCAACAACGCATTCTGTCTAGTAGGAACTTCTACCATCTGTAAAAGAAAATGCTCATAAAGAAAATTTAAGAACTTTATACCTTTAGAGGTGCTGGCAGTTCCCTTACTCCAATCTATGTCAGGGTAGTTAAAATCCCCCATGACCAGAACATGCCCCATACCAGCAGCCTTCGCCAACTGCATATGGAGATTCATTTCCACCTCTTCCTCGGAATTTGGCGGCTTATAACATACTCCAACAATTAATTTACCTACCTTCTTGCTTCCTGTACACAGTTCCACCCATAATGTTTCTGCATCGTTTGCTCCCCCATCTATTCCATCTTTTAAATTTGGCTTCAATTCCTGTTTAACATACATACATACTCCTCCTTTCTTATTAACTTGGTCATGTCTAAATAAGGAGTATCCTTCAATATTTACTGTCCGTGTGAATCATTAAGCCATGATTCTGCTATACCAATTACATCATACCTTTCCTTTAATGCTATTATTTCAAGTTCGCCAGTTTTTCCAGCCAGACTCCTTGCATTTGTAAACATACATTTTAGATTATCAATTGATTTACTTCTATACATGGTCGTACATGCCTCCTTATCCTCTATGCTCCCCCCTCCCCCTTCTCCTCCCTCCGTTGTGTTACTAGCCCCCAGATCCCTAACTTCTCTATCTACCCCTGTGTAGTTAAACATTCCCTCCCCCCCCATACCTAGTTTAAAATCTCCAACCCCCTAGCCATCTTCTCCCCCAAAACAGCTGCACCATCACCATTGAGGTGCAATCCGTCTCTACTAAAGAGCCTGTAGCCAACAGAAAAATCAGCCCAGTTCTCTAAAAACCCAAACCCCATCTCCTTACACCACTCTTAGCCACGCATTTATACTCCTGAGCTCCCGTTGTCTCCCTAGCGTAGCACGTGGCTGCGGTTGTATTTCTGAAATCACTACCCTGGAGGTCCTTGCTTTTAACTTGGCCCCTAATTCTCGGAAATCATTTTTAAGGACCTCACCTCCACCTCTAACTTTGTCATTGGCACCAATGTGAACCAAGACCGCCGGGTCACTCCCAAGCCCCACCCAATAATCTGTCTACACGATCCACCACATGTCGAACCCTAGCACCAGGCAGACAACACACTGTTCGGCATGTAGGGTCTTGGCGACAGATTACCCTATCTACTCTATCTACCCTTCTAATAATGGAGTCCCCTACCATTTGTACATGCTGACCAAACTAAAATATAGAATATAGTTGTGGACAAACGCAACAATCCTCCTTACTCATTAAATGCAAATATTATGAGG
The DNA here is from genome assembly GCA_019447015.1 of Hymenochirus boettgeri. Lineage (NCBI taxonomy): Eukaryota > Metazoa > Chordata > Amphibia > Anura > Pipidae > Hymenochirus > Hymenochirus boettgeri. The sequence goes on from CM033474.1 coordinate 121,086,795, forward strand.
TATGTCACTTTTGTGTATGTTACAACATGGTTCAGTAGCACACATAGTTAATGTCAAAACAACTCAGACATTTTTCCTTTCCATGAGCTTGTGCAGGGAGGTAGGAAAAGTCTACTGTGAAATAGTGAAACATGAGAGAATCTCTCAAGGACTTCACACAACTTCAAAGAATCATATTTTTAAATGTTTATTCAACACATCAAACACAATTGCACACAGCCCTCCCAACAAACTACACAAACTCGATGGAAAACAAGATAACTTTTTCCGTTTATAACTTAAAATATGTAAAATAACATAAATATATTTAATTTTATTACAGATCCAGATGTGCAAGCTCCCACCCTTTATGCCAAGCTGAGCATGTCCAGGCATGCTGCACGTTTACAACAAATCTTTCAGCAAATGCTGGAAGAAGAAATATAGGATTTGGATGTAAGCTCAGAGGATGGTGAGGAAATGGAGCAGGCTCAGAGATCCCAAACACCACCTGAGCATGCCTCCCATTCGGACCTTTCCATCCAACCTCCCACCTCCCCACCTAAAGTGCCAAAATCCAAAAAGAAGCCGACTTTGGAAGAGGGGGAAAAACTTGGTAAGATACATGCATGTTGGCTCTTAAATTTCAAAGCATTTAGAATGTTATAATTCCAAAAAATAATGATTTGTCATATATTAGGCGGAGGCATCAGAAACGTGCGCTTCACTGGCACTGGTGGAAGGTGTGGTGGCTAAATGGGACTCATTATTTGTCTCACAGTCGGTAAAATTGTCAGGCAGCCGTAAAACGAACATTTGGACTGAGGTGACCAACCGAGTGAATTCTGTGAGCCAGTACAGACGCGATGTAGCGCTAATGAAAAAAAGACTCAGCGATATTAAGGGGTAAATGTTTATTTTGTTAGTATACAAACAATAAAAGATTAGTAATTATCTAAAAACAGTAAGATATTCAAATAGATTCTCTATCTTAGTCCAAATATTGGAACTATATAGTCAAGCAACATACACTGGTTATGTAAAGATATTAATCCCTTTGTCCCAAATCTTGTCTTTCTACTTAGGTCCATCAAGAAAAAACTGTCCAAGAACAAAAATTTGGGCAAAAGAACCGGGGGAGGACCCTATGAGGAGATTGCCCTAACTGACTATGAGCAACAACTTTATGGAGCTATGGGAGGCGAGGTCGTGGTTGGTTTGGAAAGACAATTTGCTGACACTGACCAAGAAGGTAATTATGAAATGTTACATGTTTAATTAGGTAACAATTATCTTTTTGCATTATGCAAATGATTAACCCTTTCACTGCCAGAAGAATTTCATTTTTTTTTTGCGTTAACAGCCAGAAGAATTTTCAGGATTTTGCCCTTAATTGCTTTAGACTAATTTTACAGTAGGAAACCTTGCAGTAAATCAGGAATATTATACATTGTTTTTTTCAGCACAAAGTGTACTTTAACATGGTAACAGAATTTTGTAACTTTTCTGGACATTTTACTGGAATTATGGGTAAAATATGTAAAAAAAAATAAAAAAATTGCAAATTTTCATGGATTTTTCCCATTTTTACTTATAGTTATCTTAAGGTTACACACAAAAATCTTACTGTTTCTAAAAGCTCACATACTCCCGAGTACAACGATACAAGATATATGTAGGTACCTGACTTTTCCTGTACAGGAGACCCCCCCAAACTAAAACTGCACCTTCAAGAATATTACACCAAATTAAAATGTATAACCACTACTGACAGTTAACATAGAATATCTACCAAATTAACTAAAATATCCCCACAAGTGAGATATTTTTAGAAACTACACACCCACAAGATTTTATGAGTGAGGTTAGTTTCGATCAAAATGCAGGTACCCGGACGCAGCTCTTCGTCCAATTGTAAGTTATTTTCTCACATTTTCCTTTTTTTCCTCAACTGTAAAATCAGAGACAAAATCAAATGTGAATTTCAGCTAAAAACTGTGGAGGAAAGTTCAAACGCATCTCAAATATGAAAGCCTAACCCCTCCCGAATAAAACGGTATGCCACATTCATGGGTGTACCCGGAGACATGGCTACCAACTAACCCAGAGCGTGACCAGTGCCAAATGTCAGTAGCAGCAAAAAAAAATTAGCCAGTTTTGTATTTGAACAGTCTGCAGTTTTTCCACAAAACACCCGCCCAACTCAGAAATACCCCCCACAAACTATATATTCCTGAAATCTACACACCTTCAGCTATGTAACGCTGTAGTTCATTCATTCATACCATCAATTGAGTGGGCGCAATTCTTCGTAGAATTTCGCATTTGTCTGAAAATATGAACAAAAAAACAACTTCAAAAGGTAGAAACTTTGCACTTTTACCAGATTTTCCAAAAAAATTAACATCAAACAACATTCAAAAAGGCAGGAATCATGCCAAAACCCCATGGAATGTAAAAAAAAGTTACCAAATATTAATCTCCCAAATGTCCTGAATCAAACGGTATGTCATATGTGTGGTTACACACGCGGACGTGGAAGCGAAAAGCCACAAAGTTAGACAATGCACGATGGCTCAGAAATGGCAAAAATATTTAGCCAACTCTGAATTTGGACAGTCTGCAGTTTTTTCCACAAAACACCCCCGTAACTTAGAAATAACCCCCACAAACTATATATTCCTGAAATCTACACACCTTCAGCTATGTAAAACTGTAGTTTGTTCATTCATACCATCAATGGTGTGGGCGCAGTTCTTCGTAGAAGTTCGCATTTGTCTGAAAATATGAACAAAAAAACAACTTCAAAAGGTAGAAATCATGCCAAAACCTCATGGAATGTAAAAAAAAGTTACTAAAAATCAATCTCCCAAACGTCCTGAATCAAACGGTATGCCATATGTGTGGTTACACACGCGGATGTGGAAACGAAAAGCCACAAAGTGAGGCAATGCACGATGGCTCAGAAACGGCAAAAATATTTAGCCAAATCTGAATTTAGACAGTCTGCAGTTTTTTCCACAAAACACCCCCGTAACTTAGAAATAACCCCCACAAACTATATATTCCTGAAATTTACACACCTTCAGCTATGTAACACTGTAGTTTGTTCATTCATACCATCAATGGTGTGGGCGCAGTTCTTCGTAGAAGTTCGCATTTGTCTGAAAAAATGAACAAAAAAAACCTTAAAAAGGTAGAAATCATGCCAAAAAAAGTTACTAAATATCAATCTCCCAAATGTCCTAAATCAAACGGTATGCCATATGTGTGGTTACACACGCGGACGTGGAAGCCAAAAGCCACAAAGTGAAACAATGCACAATGGCTCAGAAACAGCAAAAATATTCAGCCAAATCTGAATTTGAACAGTCTGCAATTTTTCCCCACAAAACAACCCCCACAAACCATATATTTCTCGAATCCACACACCTTTATCTACGAATTTCTGTAGTTTGTTCATTCGTACCATCAATGGTGTGGGCGCAGTTCTTCGTAGAAGTTCGCAGTTTTAGCAGATTTTCTAAAAAATTTGAAAAAAAACACTCTCAAAAGGTAGAAATCATGCCAAAATCCCAAGTAATGTAAAAAAAAAGTTACCAAATATCAATCTCCTAAATGTCCTGGTTCAAACGGTATGCCCTATGTATGGTTACACACGCAAACGTGGAATCAACTAGCCACAAAGTGAGCCAATGAACAATGGCCCAATTACAGCAACTTTTCAGATTTGTCAGACTAAACACCCCTCTATATTAGAAATACCCCCCAAAACTATATATTCTTGGAATCTACACACCTTCAGCTACACAATGGTGTGATTCCTTCATGCATACCACCAATGGTGTGGGCGCATTTTTATGTAAAATTTTGCTTTTTTACCAGATTTTCAGGAAAAATTTATTAAAATACAATTCAAAGTTAAAAATCATGGCAAATTTCCATGTCATGTAAAAAAAAACTTATCAATTATCAATCTTCCAAATGCCCTGAATCAAATGGTATGCCATATGCGTGGATGTACACAGGGACGTGGCCAACAACTAGCTCAAATGGGACGCATGCACAAGTGTAATAACAAGAAAAAAATCAAAGTGCTCTGTAATTTCAAACAGCCCCAAAACTTGGAAATGCCCCCCATAAATAAAACCCCCAACTAAATATCAATCTCCCACATGTTCTGAATCAAACGGTATGCCCTATGTGTGGATGTACACAGAGACGTGGCCACCAACTAGCTCAAATGGGACACATGCACAAATGCAATTGCAAGAAAAAATCAAAGTGCTCTGTAATTTGAACAGCCTACCCTTTTTCTAAGGAAACAGTCCCAAAACATGGAACTTCCCCCCACAAACTATATATTTTTGGAATCTGCACACCTTCAGCTACGTTACAGTGCCATGCTTTCATACATACATGAAGAATTCCAGACCCAGTGATCCAAAGAACTCTGTGTTTTAGGAGGTTTTGTGAAAAATAAAACAAGATGATTCAAGGATTGAAATCCTACCTAAACCAACTTGACAAGCAAAAAAAACCCACTAAATGTCAATCTCCCACATATCCTGCATCAAACGGTATGCCATATGTGTGGGTGTACACAGAGACGTGGCCACCAATTAGCTCAAATGGGACACATGCACAAGTGTAATTACAAGAAAAAAATCAAAGTGCTCTGTAATTTCAAACAGCCCCAAAACTTGGAAATGCCCCCCACAAATAAAACCCCCACTAAATACCAATCTCCCACATGTTCTGAATCAAACGTTATGCCATATGCATGGATGCACACAGAGACGTGGCCACCAACTAGCTCAAATGGGACGCATGCACAAGTCCAATTAAAAGAAAAAAATCAAAGTGTTCTGTAATTTGAACAGCCTAATCAACTTGGAAATACCCCCCACAAACTATATATTTTTGGAAGCTACACACCTTCAGCTATGTGATGGTATCATGCTTTCGTATATACATGAAGAATTCCAGACGCTGTTATTCATAGAACTCCGTGCTTTTAGGAGATTTTGTGAAAAAATAAAATAAGAGGACTCAATGGTTGAAATCCTACCTAAACCCACTTGGCAAGTAAAAAAACCCTACTAAATGGCAATCTCCCACATGTCCTGAATCAAACGGTAAGCCATAAGGGTGGGTGCAAACAGAGACAGGGCCACCAACTAGCTCAAATGGGATCCATGCGCAATTGCAATTACAAGAAAAACTAAAAAAAAGCCACAACCCACCCCCCAACCCTATCCCCACTCCCCCTTTTAGTGGTATTTTAGTGAAAACCGGTTAGTACAGAAAGTCACACATGTTTTTGCACACTTTACTTATCCTAAAAATTCAATCTGGTCTTTTTTTGGTACCTCTGCAAAATTTCCTACTAAAATAGGCTTAGTTTCCCTTGAAATCCAACAAATAAATGATCCGCGTTTACTTTACCGATATCACCAGGGACATTGGGAAGCTTGGAGAAGACAAAGTTTTTTGCTAATTTATAGTTTTAGGGTAAAAAAAAAAAAAAGGTGTGTGTATCACTTTAAGATTTTTTTTGTGTACATTTCCCCCTTTTTTTTTGGATCATTCCGAAAGATGATCATCAAATCATCTTAGGGAATGATACCGAACTTGGAATACGGGCATAAATGCCCATTTTCCAATTCGAAATCCGATCGGAAAAATCACTTCCCGGAAATCATTTTCCAGGAAGTGATTTTTCATTCATTGGCAAAGATCAATAATTTGGCGATCAGAAGTGATCACCAAATTTTGATCTCTGTCTCCATTTTTTTCCTAAGTCTTCGCTAAGTAGCAAAGACTTAGAAAAAATCCTATTTGTGAATGGAACTTTGAGTTCCATTCACAAAAAGTATAGTAAAGCTGTCAGCATGACAGCTTGTACTATACTAGGTACTGCAGCGTGATCTGAATGGAGATCACACTGCAGTACCTCCACTAGACCACCAGGGGCAGCATACTACCACTTCTAGGGAAGACCCCAGTGAAGGAGGAAGTTCAGTGAGTCACCGGGGTCTCCCTTTCCGCTTCTGAATCCTTCTCCACATGGGACCAGCAGCTCACCAGCGATCTCACCAAAAGAGGTATCTCCCGATCCCCCCCTCGGATTTGGACGAAACCGAGGGGGGATTGAGGGGGCTAGGGATTGAATGCTGCCCCCCGATCGCCCCTATGGGGGCAACATTTTTTTTGGAGGGGGGAAGCCACAGATCGTGTATTCATGATCTGTGGCAGTTTGTGCATTCACTGCACAGATCGTGAATATACGATCTGTGGCAGTGAAAGGGTTAAGGCAAAAACTACGAACAAAGAAGTTAATGACAGACAGAGACAGACAGACAGACAGACAGAGACAGATAGACACGGACAATGACAGACAGACACGGACACAGACAGACAGACAGACACAGACAAAGACAGACAGACAGACAGACACGGACGAAGACAGACAGACAGACAAGGACAAAGACAGACACACAGACAAAGACAGACAGACAGACACGGACAAAGACAGACACACTTTTAAAATTAAACCTACATTTGTGAATTATCAACATTATTGTGTATTATTATTTGCTTTTTGTACATATGTAAATTTTTGTTACAGTTTTGCCTCAGATGCCAGCCACACCTGAGGGTCCTACAGACACTGACATGCCTGCCACACCTGAGGGTCCTGCAGTGGCTATGTTCAATCCAACATGTTCCAAGCTAATATGGCTAATTATATTTACTTTTTAAATGTAGAGGTTACCCCCATACTGCTCCAACAGGTTTCGCCTGTTTGAGAATCAACCAGTCCTCAGAATCCCCCTATCATTGTGACTCCGTTGACACATCCTCCCAGCCCTCCAACCACAGCAGCAGCAGCAAGGAGGCAATTAATAGAAGGTGTCTCAGGAAATCAAACTTTACTGAGGAGAGTATGCCGACAACGGAAAAAGCAAAGTCTACGGAAATATAAAATTTTGACCAACATATATCATAAGGTTGCAGAATTTACTGAGCAACAAAACAAATATCAGCAAGAAATGTTGGCCTTAAAAAGGGAGGACATTGAGATTTTCAAGGAGATAAAGTCCATAAAGCAAGAAAAACTGCGACTTCTACAGGTCCATCAAGCAATGGCGGACAAGCCTACTCCGACGGAGATGACATCTGTCGAGGTGGGAGAATCTTCGACAGCAACTCCAGGCCCTGTGGACAAAAAAAAAAGGATCATGCCCAAATGGAAGCCAAACCTGCTAGAAGAAGCAGCCGATTAGCTTCCAGTCAATAATGTTTTGTTTTTTTTTATAACATGAATAAATGTACTTTTCATTTACCAAAAATGTTATTGCCATTTGTCTTCTGTTAATGTCGATGTCCAGATCAATGTGTGGGACATCAGCGGTAGTGGGGTGACTGTTGTGGATGGAGCAGGTTAAGGTCATCTGTGTTTTCCTCCTCCTCAGCTCTTTGTTTCTCATCCTCTGGGATGTAGGAAATACAATGTTTTCAGTATAATGTCATGTTAGATTAAATTGGATACTGCAACTTTAATTACATATTGGCACCAGCTGCAGGAGAATTCCTAAAGACATATGTGCAATAGGAGGATGCTAATAAAGCATTTGCACTACTTTTAACTACACTATTTAAGACCAGCTAGCTAATGGCTGCTGATAAAGCGGCAATGGCCTGAAATCCCTTTTGGGATTTCCACACTGGTGCAAAGCAGCTATTAAAACACTGCAATCCATATTTGACTTTCAAAAATAACACAATTGGAATGATATAATGAGTACATTGCAAATTAGTGTGGAGTCAAAACATTAGTGTGTTAATGGACTTTGCATCATTACATTCAATTATTATTTTTTAGTGCTCAATAATAATGGTAACATCAATATTTTCACCTTATAATACACATCCCACCCCAAGATTGAAACATAATCCATGCATACAGATACACACATGCATAGAGTCAGATACACCTGCATACAAACACACACAGTTGGAAAATTATTTCCACACAACTACATACAAACACAGATGGAAAAGTATTTCCACACAACTACATACAAACAAACACAGATGGAAAAGCATTTCCACACAACTACATACAAACACACACACTTGTAAAAGCATTTCCACACACCTGCCTACAAACAATGTCACCATAAGTGGTTTTCACTACATAACATGTAATAAGTCTGACAGCACAATGTTCTCTGACTGTAATTGAACACATTTCAGGGAGATTGTATATAATGTCATGGGAGTCATGGATCTCAAATTAATATCAGGGAGATTCCCTGAACTTCAGGGAGAGGTGGGATGCCTGATAATATGTTAGAGAAATACACAATACCTTTATCCATTTTATGCCTTGAACATATTCTGCCCTTTTCAGGTAAAATCTGCTGTGCTGGATGTGCAGTAGAAAGCCATATTTGGTTGTTTTCCCGCTTTTGAGTGCGATGATGCCAAAACAGCACGCCCCCTTATTTTGGCGCGAAACGTGGTGTCCGCAATGGCGAAAAGCGAAGGCGAAAGGAGAACTATAGGACTTTGAAGATGCGGAAAATAGGAGTGTCATTAATTAGATAGCAATGCTGTATTGTTCTGAACAATGTAAAAATATTCATTTATACACATTGAGACAATATTGTGCATCAAATATTATTTCACAGCATAGGGTCTTTTATTCGCTTTCCTAATTTCGGGTTCTGCTTAATTTGGTTGATTGTTCGCTTTTTTGTGTTGCTTTTTCATAAGCGACTTTCGCTTTTTATGCCCGAAGTGCGCCATAGGCAAGGAGGATTGCTGTTCTCGCTATAGATACACAGGCACCATGACTAGGAGGTATCTGAGGATGATGGTGAGGTACCTCACCAAGAAAAAATGATAGCCTCCCTGTTGGCACAACCAACAGGAAGGAAAAAAAAAGGGGCATCATGGAGAGTCTACAAAGAAAGATCCAAAGAAAATATGGGGTGGATCTGAGCCTCAAGGAGCTCCAAAGAAATTGGAGCGATTTGAAGAGGAGGAGGCCCCAGTATGTCCAAGACATAAGGAGGAGGATGGATGAAGGTACTTTTCAAAGTTCATATTAGTGTGAGAAAATGATGAATAAATATTCCTACATGTATTGTTCGAAGTTTTACACTAGAATCTGATAACTTCATATAATGTGTCAGTAAGAACATAGAATGCTACAAAGGTTTAAACACCGATTGCATTGTGCACATTTAGCACATATCATGTACCATACATGATACACATTACACAAAGCAGGGGCGTAACTGCAGGGGGAGCAACAACAGGGGGGCCCAGGAGCCAAGGGGGCCCCTTCTCATTTATCCTCTTACAAGTCTAGCCTTCTTTCCTAAAACCACCATGGGGGAAGCATGGATATGGGCCACATCATTTTTTTGCTGCAAGACGAACATGCATTAGGAAGACGAACGGACAAAATGAGTTGTTTAAAGGTTGAGGCCACATTAGCGCATATTTCTTGCGTTTGCACCTGCGTTTTGCGTTGGCGATTGCGCATGCAATTTTTTCTGAAATTGAAATCACGGGAACACTAACATTCCTGCAATTTCTGATGTGCATGCGATTGCACGTCCGTTAGCGGTTTGGTAACACATGCATTCAAAATTTTGGGTGCGTAAATACATGCATTTCCATAATGCAAGACCGCAAAAAAGCATGCGCAAAACGCACATGCAAACACAACACGCACCAGAATGGCTCACACAATTGCATGCATTAGCACTCGCGATTGTGTGCGGGATTCTTGTGCGGTTTGCGCTAGCGTGTGCATTTTTTTCGTCTAGCGTTATGGAAACGCATGCGTTAATGCACCAAATATGTAAAACGCATGCGTTACCAAAACGCAAACAGACGTGCAATCGCATACACATTGGATATCGCGGGAATGTTTGCGTTCCCGAGAGTTACATTTTGTAAAAAATTGGGATCGCAATTGCCAACACAAAACGCAGGCGCAAACGCTATAAAAACGTGCTAGTGTGGCCTCACCCTAAATAAAAAAATGAGCCTACATTGCAAACACTAAAACGCAACAAGCAATAAAGGGGTGAGGTTGCTTTCACGAGAAAGACAAAATAGCAAACCTCATTTCAAGTCCAAGCTACAAATACAGACCAAATGGAAAAATCGATATCATCATAGATGTGTTCCAAAAACATGTAAGACAATTTGTCTGAATGGCTTTTACATTTTTGTTGCCTTAAAAATCAGGAACCAATCCAAATTCCCAACAGACAGGCTCCAAACATGCCTTTTCTCTCAAACAATGACTTTTCACCACCTTCAGGGTCGCGCTAATCTTTTGCTCTTTTTAACGCCAAAACCACCTTTAGCTCTTTTATAAATCGCGTTATGCCTTTTCGCTAAAATTAACATTGCGATGCATGGCGAAGTAAGGCGAAAAGGGTTTTAGCGACAGCTAGCGGAAACAGTTTAGTCATTCGTTAACGCTACCTTTATAAATCGCGTTAACTGTCTTTTTGGCGAAAAACCATGCGAAAAGCGAATGCAAAAACTTTTCGCTACTTTTTGCTCTTTTATAAATATGCCCCTAGGTATGAGAGGAAAGTACTGTGGACATCACTAGGGTAGAAAATGAAGTAATGAAGGATATATGAGCATAGATTGTGGGATTTCCCACTTGAAAAGTTTCTTTTTATGGACCTGGTCATCTCCAATAACCCTGAGCTGAAAGTAGTGGGAAGCTAAGGCAATAGTGATCATGATATATCTTCATTTAATACATGTTGCAAAAAAAACAAACCTGCACTGGGTTAGAAAAGACATTTAACCTATTCTTAGATAAATATACTGAACATAAGTGGACTGCTATTAAAAGGGTATTAAACTATTACATGTCTAAAACAAATTTTTAAAAAAATTATAATTTGAAAGAAAGATAATAACATTTAGAATCTTAAAATCAAAGGGAACAGAGCAATGAATTGTAGCCATTGTTTCTTATTTTTTTTTATTTTTTTATGTCCAGAGGTGTGCCTCTGGATTGTAAAAAAGTTGATGTAATCCCAAAAAGACTAGTCGTTCACAGCTGGGTAATGACAGGCCTGTAAGTTTAACTTCAGTGGTGGGGAAGATACAGGAAAGTTTGATATGGAAACATATTCTAGAGTATAATTCAAGGAATGACCTTATAAGTAGTAGTCAGCATGGATTTAGGTGGAATAGATCTTGTCAAACTAACTTGCTTGACTTTTATGAGGAAGTGAGTAGGTATTTAGACTCTAGCATAACAGTAGATATGGTATACTTGGATTTTGCGAAGGATTTTGATACAGTCCCCCATTGGCGACTAATGTATAAGCTGTTGGGCTGAGGTGGCACATTTGTACATAGATAGAAAATTGGTTGATGGATAGAATGCAGAGAGTAGTTGTTAGTGGGCAGCACAGTGGCTCAGTTGTTAGCACTGATGATTTACAGCGCTGAAGTCCTGAGTTCGATTACACCCTTGGACACATATGCAAGGAGTTTATATGTCCTCCCCATGCTTGCGTGGGTTTCCTCCAGGCACTCTGGTCTCCCCCACAATCATAAAGACATGCTGATAGGTTGTATTTGTAAAATAAATGTGCTTAGATTGTAAGCTCTTCGGGGCAGGAAGAAGTGGGTATTGTCAGCAAGGTCTCTATGTTTGCTGACAACAAAAAACATCAGAAATTAAAAGCTACAGATGATGTGCAATCGCTGCAGGTGGATCTAGATAGATTGCCACATTTGCCTGCTAAATGGCACATGAGAGTCAATGTTAATAAATGTGAGGTTATGCATTTAGGAATTAAAAATCCTTGTGCTGCTTATACTACAAATGGCTCTATGTTAAGTGAATCCCTGTTTGAAAAGGATCTTGGAGTTTTGGTGGATAACAAACTTAAATGTAGCAAGCAATGCCAACAGCTAGTGCCAGTAAGATATTGTCTTATATAAAGAGAGGTATGGATTCAAGGGAGAAAAATGTTATTCTCCCTCTTAACAAAGCTTTGGTAAGGCCTCATCTGGAATATGCAGTGCAATTTTGGAATAATGTGTACAAAAAGCATATATTGGAAAATGAAAGGGTTCAGAGAAGGACAACTAAAATTATAAAGGAAATAGGGGAGCTTGAATATTAAGACAGATTGGATAAGTTACAATTATGTACGCTGGAGAAAAGGCGCTTGCATGGGGATATGATTACTGTGTATAAATACATTAATGGGCCATACAATAAATTATCTGGTGCATTGTTCACCAATAGAACATGTCAGAGGACACACGGACATCCCTTAAGAAATTAAGTTTATTCTTTAAGTTCGAAAGGGTTAAGAACCATAAAACTATGGAACTGTCTTCCAGTGGAGGCCGTGATAGCAAGTTCATTGAATAGTTTAAAAAAAAAAAATAGCTCGATAAGTTTCTATAAACAAGGTATGTTGCATGATACTGGTATTGATACATAAAGTGGAGTTGATCCAGAGATAGTCAGAAAGTATTTTTTTTCCCCCCTTTATTAATCTGTTGGTTTTTTTTTGCCTTCCTCTGTATCAACAGTTAGGCAGGAAATGTGGGTATTGCTGGGTGACAGGGTATGATACAGAAACAATTAGACAAAGTTAATATAAATAAAGACCTGATGATACAAATCCATTAAGAGAGCTCATTTCAATTTATCTAGACTACTGTTCAAGATAAAGCAATTTATTATCTTGAATAAATAGGGTATTAGATTCAAGTGAGAAAGATATTATTCTTACTTTTTACAAAACAATTGTAAGGCCTCAGTTGGAATATGCAGTGCAATCTTGGAATCCCGTATAAAAAAGGGGCATTTTGAAAATGGTAATAGATCAGAGAAGGGCAACTAAATAAATAAAGGAGGACTATAATTACTCTGAGACTCACACAAAAAGCTCTACCAAATAATATGAATAAAATATAGAATTGTTTTAAAGGAGAACGAAACTTTAATTTTTAAAATCCTAATGTGAAAGCTTTTCTCCACAGAACACCTATACTTTAAAAAATGTTTCTCTAGTAAGTTGCATTTAGTAGCTATTGCTCTAGAGGTGCATTAAAAAGACGAGCATTAGCTTAAAGGGCATGTCCACCCCCAAAACTATAATCCCCCCACTACTGGCCCCATCATGTAGTGTAGCTTAATCCTTACCTCACATCCCAGCTCCATCTGGTTCTCCTGTAGTCCCCCCCCCAAAGTCCCAAAAACTGCCCACCAGGAGGATAGCAGAGTCCATATAGGACTCTGCCTCCTACCTGACCTCCAGGAGAAGTTTGGCATGCGTACTGCAGCCCTTCTCCCTCCCCCTCCCTCGCCCTCCCTCTTAGGATTCCCTCCCCCTAGTGTAAATCCCTTTTGTTATATCAATCCCCCTGTCCCCCCATCCCCAACCGCTATGTTTATTTTATTAGAAAGCTCCCCAAACTTTACTTACCTCCCCTCTTTCCTCCGCCGCACTGAATGACCGTCAGCCGCGTCCATGATTGGCTGGCGATCAGGCAATCACAGACGCAACTGCCGGTCCCGCCCCTCTGCTTGCATTTTCTCGCAAGCAGAGGGCTGGCAGCGCGGCAGAGGAAAGAGGGGAGGTAAGTAGAGTTTGGGGAACTTTCTAATAAAATAAATATAGCGGTTGGGGCTGGGGGGACAGGGGGATTGATATAACAAAAATTCTTTTTAAGGGTGGATATACCCTTTAACTAGGAATCCGTGGGCATTTCTGCAACTCAACTGTTTGTTATTCCCCAAACCTCCAAGATCCCTTTCCAACAGGGATTCAGTTAACACAGAACCATTTATAGTAAAAGCAGCACAAGGATTTTTAAGTCCAAAATGCATCACCTTACATTTATCAACATTGAATATGTTGAATATTAAATGGATACACATGTTAAGACATACATTTAAGATGGATATTCATTCTAATACACCAAAAATATAGAAAAGAGGGACAGTGAAGAGAGTTAGACCTAAAACACATATTGGGAGATTCAATAAATGTTCTTTCTTATCTTTAAAAATGGTGCTAATTTTTCCCCAACCAATCAGATGTTAGCTTGCAAGTGTTATATAAGAACTGCACAATTTTTAACGATAAGAACATTAATTGAATCTCCCCGATAGTATAAAGTGTATCTACAAATTATTTAAAGGGCATCTATACTGTAAAATAGGTTACGTTACGTACGAAGGTCTACATCTAACGACTATCATGGTGAATATTGTTGCTGTGTGTACAGATGTGGTTTCAATTATGATTAACGATAATGTTGTTAAAGGACAACTCCACCCTCATAAGAACATCTTTTAGGAAGAATGGCCTCTTAATAATATGTTTATATATTATAGTTTGTCCTATGAATTCATTACTGTATGCCTGCTATGCTTCTGGATGCCTCATGGAAACTGAGCAATTTAGAAACCTGTACTGAGCCTGGGCATGCTCAGAAGAGTCAGACAGGGGATTAACATTCAGTCATTGGCTGTGATGTCAACGGTCAAATCCATAACTGACAGTTACTAACTGGAAGAACCAGGAAGCAGAATCAGGGGAAACAGGACATTGTGCTGGAATTCAGGTTAGACTTATATATTTCACATTTTCAAACTATTACCGTTTAGGGTTTTGGGGGTGATTTACCTGTATGTAAGTTTTCATTTCAGGGCTGGACTTGCCCTTTAAACGTTTGTCAGCTGCATCGTACGAAAATTATCCAACGTGTGTACGAGGCTTAAGGCTTTAAAGGGTATCTATACTGAAAAATAGGTTATTTTAAATTGACCATAACTGGAAACTATAATTCTTCCCAACCACCACTGTATCATTTTTTTGTTGATCTGCCCCCTATTACTTTAGATATCCAATCTAAAACTTCTTACATTTCAGCTGTCAATCAAGTTCCTTGCTCTCAAACTATTCTTCTGTGAGTAGTTTTACTGAAGCTGAAGTTTTACACTGCTGTGTGCAGACTTGACAGTTGGTTTGTGGGGAAAAAGTCAGGTTGGATGGAAGTGGGAGTGGTTAAAAGAGGGAGGGGGGATACTGCTCCTAAACAAAATGTGTGCTGGATTAAAGGCATGTAGCAACACACGCAAATAATTGGATACATGTAAGTGCTACTTTCATGTATTCAATTATAGATTAAGATGAGGCAGCCATTTTTTCAGTAGTGTCCCTTTAAGAATACCCTTAAGGGAACAGTGTTAAAGAGACAAAGCTTAAAACATCTACCGTATATACTCGAGTATAAGCCGACCCGAGTATAAGCCGAGGTACCCATTTTTACCTGAAAAATTAATAAAAACTGATTGACTCGAGTATAAGCCGAGGGTAGAAATTATCACCACTACTGCAAACCTGTAATTACCTAAAATGATTAGAAAATGAACATGAATAAAGAGGAGGCCCATGTTTTATTTTTAGGGTATTTATTTTCAAATAAACAACCTGTTTTGTAGTCACTATATGCATTAAAGCATCATTAGATACCACAAACATACCGGTACCCATAAAACTAATGCACAAAAAAGTATGGAAAATATTTTAACTGAACTGGGAAACCTTTTTGCTGAATCAAAGTTCAATGGCTTGAGCAGCAATATGAAACATGCAGTACGGTAAGTAAGTAATTAAAATCCTTCAAAGTCAGATTCCTCATCCTCAGTTTCTCCAAATAGTGCCTCAAATTCAGCTGGTGTAATGTCATCTGCATACACATTATCATCACCATCATCAATATTTACATCATCTTCATCGCTGCTGCTGTGCTGAAACAAAGCATCGTCTTCTGTACCATCCATGGCGTTACTTATACCACACTTCTGAAAAGCACGTTTGATGATGTCTTCTGGAATGTCCTCCCATGCATCTCGGACCCACTTTGCTACTAATTCTATGTCAGGCTTCATAAGATTTCCACCTTTTGTCAATTTGGCTTGACCAGATGACATCCATTCGTGCCACATTTTTCGCACACGGTCTTTAAAAGGTTTGTTTATAGACACATCCAAGGGCTGTAAAACAGATGTAAGCCCACCAGGAATAACAGCCAAAGTGGTTTGAAATGACTTAGCCATTGTTTTGACATCTTCACATACATGTGCTCTAAACATATCCCAAACTAACAATGAGGGTTTTTTTTTTAAAGCTACTCCTGGTCGTCCATTCCAAATCTCCTCTAGCCATTTTTTTGTTCCTTGTTCATCCATCCAGCCTTTAACATGTGGGCGGACAGTAATTCGCGGGGGGAATTTGTCATTCTTAGGCAAGGTCTTCCTTTTAAATATAATAACAGGCCGCAGCTTGACTCCATTGGCCAAACATGCCAGAACCACTGTGAAATGATTTTTTTCATTCCCGGTTGTTCTAAGGAAAATAGTTTTTTCTCCCAAGGATGCCACTGTTCTGTTGCTTGGAAGATCAAAAGTCATTGCTGTCTCATCCATATTCCCGATACTTCCAAGGTCATAATTATACAACTTTCTTTGTTTTATAATGAATTGATGGAATGACATCACCTTTTCTT
The DNA here is from genome assembly GCA_019447015.1 of Hymenochirus boettgeri. NCBI lineage: Eukaryota > Metazoa > Chordata > Amphibia > Anura > Pipidae > Hymenochirus > Hymenochirus boettgeri. The sequence continues at coordinate 121,103,376 of CM033474.1, forward strand.
CAAGGTTTTGTGGTAGTTTTTGTGAAATCTTTGTTCGCTGTCGCAAGCAAAGGCCAAACCTATTCATGAATCGGGTACACCATCCAGCTGATGCAACAAAGTTCTCAATACCCACTGTTTTATATTTCTCATCTTTAGCCATTTGAAGTGCACGTAATCGGATTCCCATGCGTGTTATACAGTATCCATTTTGACGACATTCCACAACCCATTTATGCAAGTCAGTCTCTAGAGCCCCATATGAGGTTGTTAAACCACGACAAGCCTTTTTTGACTTCGGCATCTTCTCCAATTCTGACTTAATTTTTCGCCAAACTCGAACCTGTTTTTCGTCAACGCCAAATTCCCGGCCTGCAATGGAATTATTGCTTTCTTCTGCTCTTGAAACAACCTTGAGTTTAAATCCAGCGTCGTAAGATCTGCGTTTTTGTTTTCTTCCACGACCAACCATTTCTAACAGATTAAAAATACACAGAAGAGCCAGTAAGAAGACTTGAACCCCATACCTTAAGAGCAGAGTTTACCGTAGTTAAGTGAGGCACAGATTACCATACTGCTTTTATATCAAGGTATTCAGCCTTCTAAATCAGTATTCTTTTGAGGTTTTAGTTGCCCTTTAAATAGATAGCAGGTAATCCCATACAGTAGTCCCACACAATGTCGGTTATAGCCAAATCCAGTACTGGACTCATTTCCTTGGCACTCCAGATGTTTGGAAATAAATCTATTGGCAATTCCAACAACAAAAAAAATCCCCTTGCCCAACTTTGTACCACATCATTGTATTCTTTTGAGGCACTCCAGATGTTTGGAAACTACAACTCCCAGCATACTTTGGTTGCTGGGAGTTGTAGTTCCTAAACATCTCTAGTGCCAACTCTCTCCCAACTCTGTAACCCATCTTTCTGTGTTTAGAGGCACTCCAGATGTTTGGAAACTACAACTCCCAGCAATCAAAGCATGCTGGGAGTTGTAGTTTCCTAACATTTGGCAACTCTGTACCCCACAAATTCTGGTAAAAATAAGCATAGGCAATAAAAATGCAATATATGGGGTAACTTACCGGTCCCACAGGACCGGACAGGAGAATTGGAGATCTCGCTCCTTCCCTGCTCCTCCATTCCGGATTAGTACAGACGGACGTAATGACGCGCCCGCGCCTAACGTGCCCGCGCGCACATACCGGTACCCGCTCGGTCTCTCTGCATCGGTCACTCTGCATTGCCGTAAGCAGCAGTTGTCCTCCCTCCCAGCATATCTGGTGGCTGTGCTTGCATTTCAGGCGACCTAATGGACTGGTAAGTGAAAAAGCTTACTAGTCAGAAACTTTTTTTCAGTTTTTTTGATGTGACTCGAGTATAAGCCGAGTCAAGGTTTCTAGGTTTATTTTTAAACCTAAAAACCTCGGCTTATACTCGAGTATATACGGTAGCCACAGAAACAACTTGAAGTCCCTTTTTAAGGAGATCCTTATCTCTATCCCCCTTCCTGACGTTTAAATCTGCATGATCAATAATAAAGTTAAAGGGTATGTCCACCCTTAAAACTGTTTTTTGATATAGCCTTCCCCCTGGTCTCCCAGCCCCAACCGCTTAATTTTTAGGTTTAGAACGTGCCCCAAACTTTTACTTACCTCCCCTCTTTCCTCCGCAGCGCTTCCGGCCCTCTGCTTGCGAGAAAATGCAAGCAGAGGGGCCGGACCGGCAGTCACGTCTGTGATTGGCTGAGCGGCAGCCAATCACGGACGCGGCTGCCGGTCATTCAGTGCAGCGGAGGAAAGAGGGGAGGTAAGTAAAAGTTTGGGGCACTTTCTAAACCTAAAAATGAAGCGGTTGGGGCTGGGAGACCAGGGGGAATAGTATATCAAAGGGGATTGATGCTAGGGGGAGGGAATCCAGAGGGGGAGGGGGAGGGAGGGGGAGAAGGGCTGCAGTACGCATGCCAAACTTCTCCCGGAGGCCAGGTAGGGGGCAGAGTCCTATATGGACTCTGCTATCCTCCTGGTGGGCAGTTTTTGAGACTTTGGGGGGGACTACAGGAGAACCATATGGAGCTGGGATGTGAGGTAAGGATTAAACTACACTACATGATGGGGCCATTAGTGGGGGGGATTATAGTTTTGGGGGTGGACATGCCCTTTAATATCCATTTTGCCCACATGTGTTTCTTTAAAGGATAATTATACTCACCTTCCCTCCCCTCCTCTTTTTAGGTCAGTACCTTTTACCCAGGGTGAGGACCTGAACCGCTAGGTCCTCACCCCTAGGTTCGCGTAACTTGGAGCACAGCGTTACTGAAACGCTGCTCTGGTAGGCTCCGCCCCCTCCTCCTCCTCTGCAACGAGCGTGCCTTCCTATTGGCCTCGTTGCGCAAGGAGAGGAGGGGGCGGAGCCTACCAGAGCAGTGTTTCAGTAATGCTGTGCTTCAAGTTACGCAAACCCAGGGGTGAGGACCTGGCAGTTCAGGTCCTCACCCTGGGTAAAAGGTACTGACCTAAGAAGAGGAGCGGAGGGAAGGTGAGTATAATTGTCCTTTAACCACTTGCATATAAACCTGACTTACTTCCTCTTTGCTAGAGATGGACTAGAACCGAACTCCAACCCGAGTTGGACCTGAACTTTAATAGCTCAGACAAACTCAGACTCTTTAGAACTTCTCGAACTACAAACTAGTTTGGGTTTTTTGAACTCGCTGACTTATTTCCGATAATCATTACATTTTTGATAACCCTTGAAAATACAGTTTCGGTGATAACCCTTGAATGTATCGGGTTACTCGATAACACTCAAATGTATAGTTCGGTAACCCTCTATTATATATTGGTTTGTTCGGTAACCCTCAAATGTATTGTTCAGTAACCCTCAAAATGCTAATTCATTGACTATATCTGTTGTATTCAATTAGATCAACTGAACTTGTAGTTTAGTTCTTGAAGACCTTTCACTAGTCATCTGACTGACTTTCTCAATTCAGAATGACTCTGTTTTGCAATTTAAGTACCCTGGAAAGTCCCAATTAGCATATTACAGCCAGGTGTTAGGTACCTTCTGAATGCAAGATGTGGATGCATTGAGGCTAAGAGGTGTTATCGAAACTGCCCAGGTTAAGGTATTAAAACAGCATTGTACATGGCAGATAGTTGGTGCCGACACAACATCCACACCATCAGAGGCTCTGGGGAAGAGCGGTAGGTTGCTTAGACTCCGCGTCCAGAGGAGGGGCTCATGGGAGTCTCCTCCAGAAGATCATAACTGTGTATATGATGTCACTTTTCTTGTGTTTTGGAAATCAGTTTTTCAGATGTACCAATTGCTGCCTCAGTGTGTTGTTTGGTTTATAGAAGACAGGTATATGGTGTTTTTGAAAATTCTAGAATTTCTCGGAGACCCCTGGTACATATGGGATCACCATGTTCTTTCTCCTGTCTTGCTTTCCCCCATCACTGTTGGTATTTGTATTCTTTTCTTTTCTTCTACTTCTTTTGCCAAAGGCCCAGTTCGGATATCCAAAAGGGCTCCTCTGAGATGTTTTTTTTAGCCTTTGCCTCTGTGATAGTAGGAATGTTCTCTGCTCTGTGTTGCAGGGTTCTGATTACACTGAACTTGTGATCTAAAGGGTGGTGGGAGTCAAAAATCAAAATACTGGTGTGGTTTGGTTTTCTGTAAACCTCTACTTTCAGTTTACCATTCTTCCTGACTTCTACTAAGCAGTCCAAGAAAGCCAGTGTGTTGTTTTGTACTTCTTCCCTTGTAAATTTGATGTTCTGCTCTATGGCATTAATGTGTTCTGTGAAGGCTTGTAGTTCCCTCTGGAGGATTCTAATCTAGGTGTCATCCACATATCTGAACCAGTGGCTGGGTGCTATCCACTTAAAGGTATTAAGCGTCTGTGTTTCAGCTTCCTCCATGTAAATCTGTTGTATTCAATTAGATCAACTGGACTTGAAATGTAGTTCTTGAAGACGTTTCGCTAGTCATCCGACTGGCTTTCTCAATTCAGAATGACTTGTACAAGAATCAGTGGCAATTATGTACCCTGGAAAATCCCAATTAGCATATCACAGCCAGGTGTTAAGGGTGTGATTAGATAGTGGCTAAAAGGTGTTATAGGAACACCTTTTAGCCTAAATAGAGGTGGGGGGGTTCGACACCAACTGTCTGCCATGTACAATGCTGTTTTAACACCTTACTCTGGGCGTTCCTATAACACCTCTTAGCCACTATCTAAATCACACACCTTAACACCTGGCTGTGATATGCTAATTGGGATTTTCCAGGGTACATAATTGCCACTGATTCTTGTACAAGTCATTCTGAATTGAGAAAGCCAGTCGGATGACTAGCGAAACGTCTTCAAGAACTACATTTCAAGTCCAGTTGATCTAATTGAATACAACAGATATACCATGACCTGGATGAATGAGAACCTTCACAAGCATCCTCCATGTAAAGCTTTGCCAAAATGGGTGAAACTGCAGATCCCATAGCACATCCATATTTTTGCTTATAGAACTTATCCCTTAATTTGAAATAGGAGGTATTCAGGCATAACTCCAGTAGGGAACCCATCTGTTCTGGCTTAAGATCTGTTGGTAAGGGTGCTGTCTTGGCCTAGCCGTTTTTTTTACCATATCAACAGAGCATCAACTCTGTAACATACAAGGTGGCGAAATATCTTACAGGCATTGGTTGGAAGTTCTAAGCATTACATCCAGAACTCAAATTAAAGATGTAGAAACTGTGGTGTCCTATGATGTGACATCTGTATAGCTACCAAAGAGGCTGTTGATATGGTGAGAGAACACCAACAATAAATTTACCCCACTTGTTGTTGCCAAATTCCACCCATATCGCCTCTGCTTTAACATCAATATGGACAGTTATCTCTTCTATTAAATTTGGCTTCAACCCTTGTTTATTGTCAATACATACCCCTTCCCCTTTATTTTTTCTATCATGCCTAAACAAGGAGTGTCCTTCTAAATTTACTGCCCAGTCATGAGAATTTTAATTGTAACCATGTTTTTGCTATACCCATTATGATCCTGTTATGTATTTATGCACTTTAATATAAATGCCTTCTTATCCTTCATGCTAGCCCCTCCCCAATTTTCTCCCACCACTAGCCCATCTACACTCTCTACTTAGCCCTGTGCGATCTACCCCATTGAGATTGACGACATGTTTAACCTTAGCACCATGTAGGAAACACACTGTTTGACATGTCTTGTATAATGGAGTCCCCTACTACAGTACTACAACCTGCATAGCCTTACTATCCGTGTTCTAACTTTTCATACCCTGTTGGGTATTTTTTTAAAAATTGTGTGCTACAAAACAATGAAGCTATTCTGGGAAGCTTTTTAATACATAATAGAAACCATATTAGTATATACTATATATATAATTATATATACTATAGATATATATATATATTATATATATATATATATTATATATATATATATATATATATATATTATATATATCTATATATATATACTATCTCTTCTATATCTATCTCTATCTCTATATTCTATATCTATATTAATCTCTATTATATCTATATATATATAGTCAAAAAGTCGGAGCACACGTGGATTTTTCAAGAAGATACCTAGGTTTCCTGACAATGGCCACCCACAACATGGCCGAAACGTGTTGATTTTCTCACTGTAATAAACCTAGATATCTTCTTGAAAAATCCCACGTGTGCAAAGGTGATGGCTCAATTAGTTCTATACTATTACTTTGATTCACGTGTTGCTCATCTCGAACGCCCCTGTGCGGCCAGTGTTCCGCAGCTTGTTTTTTACATTTTTTTTATGTGCCTGGTTGTGCACATGCAAGGGAGTGGAAGGGAATAGGGGAGAAGGATAAGATGGCCTCTCTGTTCTGCAGTTGGATTCATGTCAGTATGGGCTTTAGGGCATCTGTATGTGTGGACATCATTTACCAGTCACTGTGGGCATCTATATATCTTATATATACAAGTCTGTGTCACATCTTGAATTGACCATTCACTGTGGCGCTCTTATTTGACAATCCCTGTGGGCATCTTATACTGACCAGTCACTGGGACATCTTGTATATACATTATATATATATACACCAGTCTGTGTGGCATCTTGTATTGACCAGTAACTGTGGGTATCTTGTATGTACCATTCTGTGTTGGCATCTTGTTTTACCAGTCTGTGTGGTTCTGGTCAGCCCCCACACAAGTGGCAAAATGCCTGGCTACAGGACTAGTCTCGTCTCTTCGTTTAATGGCTCTAATGTGTTCTTCTAAGTGCAGATGGAGAGGTCAGATGGTACAATCTACTGTACATACTGTTTTCTGGCAGCACTTACAGGTGATGAGATATACTACACAATTATGATGTACTGCTTATTGAGAAATACTTTATTGGTGACACTACTCTGGAATGCAGGACACAAATCCAATAAGGGAAAAGGGTACATCTTGTGCTACTACACTTGAAAGCATCACAATGTTTAAGCCAGGTAACACTATACTTTTTATTATAATGATACACACGGAGGAAAGGATGTTTCTAAGGTTCTCAATCCTTTAGGAATTCCTTTAAATACACATGGGGGAGGAGGATCATGCAGCCAGAAATAGGAACAGATTTATAGACTTTTAAATAGTGGTTACTGAGCTCCACAGTGAACCTAAATTACCCCTAAAAGACCCATACCCAGAGGCACAGAGGCCAAATATCTAGTTAGCTGCTGGGGATAAGTTTCTGTCTTAAAGAGTCATTGACTGAATTATTGCGGAATCGCCCACCCGCCAGATTTTACCCAACCTACACGCAGTATAAAGCCTAGGTTCCATTTAACAATAACGAGAGAGAGACAAGAGTGTTGGGTGAAAATAACGGCCACAGCATTTATTGGTAATGACGTAAGATGTTTTGTCGATGATCCTTGCAAATTACCATAACCGTGGTTGCCATAGCAACCCCACAACCATATATATAGACATTTCCAAAACCACCTGTCAGTATGCCGGCCTCCCGTTAGGAGGGCATGTAGACCATACCATACCTGTTTGCAAGGATCTGACCGCCACTAGGAGCCGTTATACACCTATAACGCCTCCGACCCCCCCCCTCATCAAACCTAATGCACTCTCTATCCCGTCTAGAAGCCCGCAGAGGAATATGTCCAAGCCCAGTTCATTAAGGTGAACCCCATCAGGACGTAACAAGGCCCTGTTGTCACCTTCGAGCTCTCGATGTCTTATGGACACACACCCCAGCGAACGAACGAAACGATAAAATTCGCGTATTAAGTACGCGCCTAGACCTCTCTATAGCCACGGGATCCCTTGCGCCCTTCCACTGTTGCCTGGGAATGACCTGTGACCAAACTATTATCGATGATGTAAAAAATTCACCCAATCGAAGTAAATCAGAGCTAATATTTGCTACAGGGTCTGATAGTCTGTTTGTACAAAGGTCATTCCCAGCTGCATGTAGGACCAATCCAACCGGCCCCCGGCACCTTCTACTAATGTCTATGATTTCTGGAAGCAGCCTGATCCAATTCAGTCCCTTGATGCCTTTCCACTGGATGTTCGCTTCACGAAAGCCAAGCTGTTTTCCCCCCCGGGCGAACTTCAGCACGTCTTTCCGCCCAGTGAATGTAGGAGTGCCTGATGATCCAAAAGGTGGGCCTACTTGTACCTGAGAAGAGAAATCAATCAGTAACCAAGTTCGGGCGAATGTAACGCGCCACACAATCTGAGCGCCATCTGCCTATCTGCTTAACCTGAGCATTGGTGAAACCCAGGCCACTGGCTTCTGTTGCTGCGCCAATTCGAAAGGAATGGGTGCCAAAGTCTTTTGGGTTTAGGCCCAAGCAACGTAGCGTGGACTTCAAAACGGCTTCAAATTGAAACCTGGTTAATGGCAAGCCATCGATGTGTGTCAGAAATTGAGATCCTGACCTTCTGACCATTAAGTAGGCCTTCAGGTTCGCCACCGGGCAACAGGGAGACTGTAAGGGGAATAGCGAAAAACATGACCCAGCGCCGAATATGTCGGTCTTTGACCTGGAAATACGTATTTGCACAATGGACTCCGTGACCACTACGTCACTCAGTGATAGGCCCCCTTGCCGGGATCAGCTAGAAGGGACCAGTTCGCTTACTCGCATGGCCCCGAAAAATGCCAGCACAAAACTGGCCCTGAGCAGCGAACATTCATATGCATCTCTAGTGACCTCCTCTAACACTGACCATAGTCGAGTTAATAAACTGAAGGAAATAGGGCGTCTGGATTCCCTCGAAACATGTTCCTTTTTCCAACCTTTTAAAATGGAGGTAACCAAGAATTCCTTTGTAATATCCTTCCATCCCAAAAGTTTGAAGCAAAAGAACAGACCTGACGTTCTACGTTGGGCGACTAAGGCAGAGCAGCCCTGCTTTCGCAATTGCGATAAGTACGATATTAAACTATCCCACCTTACTTGCTCGTCCTCCCAACGCTGGTTCTGGACAAGTTCAACCCATTCCCCCCATGCCTTACCATGACTGGACCAGGTGGATTGAGCCATCGACTCGAATCAGCTGGTGCAAGTATTCTCCACGATGTTCCAAAGGGCCGGTGGGCAAGGAGCGCCTTCCTTGTTGGCCCATGGCACCAGAGACTGAAAGACCTGCCATTGAAAGCGTGATAAAGCGTCAGCAATCATATTATTGGTACCTGGGATATGCCTAGCTTTGAAAAGGATATTATACTCCAGGCAACGTAATATTAAATGGCTTAACAATGCTAAGACTGGAGGAGAGGAAGAGGAGAAATTGCTGATGGCCTGGACCACTCCCATGTAATCAGACCAAAAACACATCCTCCGATTCCGCATCTCCGCACCCCACAGTTCAACTGCCACTACTATGGGGAAGAGCTCCAGTAAAGTTAAATTCTTACACCATCCCTGGTCCACCCATGTTTTTGGCCAAGCCTCTGCGCACCAGACCTCGCCAAATATGGCCCCAAACCCGTGTGCCCCTGCAGCGTCAGTGTATAACTCCAAGGCTTCATTGTTAACCTCTCGCTCCTGACAGCAGGTTTTACCGTTATATGTTAGTAAAAAGGATCTCCACACCTTAAGATCCTCTTTTAGGGCTTTGTTTAGTCTGACATGATGGGACGGGCTGGACAGACCCCTCGTCGCCCACGCTAATCTGCGGCTAAAGACTCTGCCCATGGGCATAATTCGGCAAACAAAGACTAGGGAGCCTAGTAGTGACTGGACTTGCCGCAAAGTTACCTTCTTGGCTGCTAAAAACGTACCCACTAGGCTATTGACCTCAGTAATCTTTTGCAGTGGGAGCCGAAAAACCATTTCATCAGTGTCAATTTCTATACCTAAGAAAGATAATATTGTAACTGGACCTATGGTCTTTTCAGCCGAAAGAGGCACTCCTATACGTTCCATAAGTATCCTGAGGGTGTTTAACAAGAACTTGCAGCGTGGAGAGTCCGAGGGGCCCACGAATAGGAAATCGTCTAAATAGTGAATAATTGCTTCAGATCCCGTCTCCTAACGCACCATCCATTCCAGAAAGGAACTGAACAGTTCGAAATAAGAACAGGATATGGAGCATCCCATGGGTAGGCACATATCGAAAAAATACTGACCTTCGAGTTGGCATCCCAGCAAATGAAAATAGCTGAGATGAACCGGTAACAATCGAAAGGCAGATTCCATATCCGACTTCGCTAATAGTGCCCCCCGCCCTGCCTCTCTGACTAATTCTACCGCCCTGTCAAAGGAAACATATGAAACTGAAGTTAAAGCCTTGGAGATACCATCATTTACGCTGGAACCCTTGGGGTAGGACAGATGATGGATTAACCTGTATTTTCCTGGCTCCTTCTTGGGCACCACACCCGGGGGGGAAATCCGCAGGTTGGGAAAAGGGGGCTCCAAGAAAGGACCAGCAACTCGCCCCAGGCTCACCTCCGAGTGCAGCTCCTCTCTCGCTACTGTTGGTAAATCTCGGCCCTAAGAGCCGTCATTTACCTGATCCATGCGTCGGTGGCTTTGGAGCTCCAACCGACCTCAGGTCTTAGAGCCAGTCGCTGCCGAAACGCCTCGTCGTACCTCCACCAGGCAGAGCCTCCATGAATTTTATATGCTCCAAAAATCTGGTCGAGGTAGACAAAGAGATTGGCGCGCTGTTCCGGGTGGCCCCTTCCTGCGATACTCGCCAGCACGCAAAAAGCCTGTACCCAGTTCCCAAAGGTTTTAGCAACCTTTGGCTCCTTTTCTTTTCCCTTCTCAAACCTCCTCTCCTTATCCACAGAAGGGCTATCCACTGATATAAGAGACCAAATGTCCACATATTCGCCTCTCCCAATCTTTTCCCTCACCTCTGCTGACAAGTGAGCGCCGAGAGGTGCTAAGCCACAGAAAAGGGCCTCCTTAAAGGCTTCTGCATTTACCGTTGCTTTCACAGGCGGGAGGGGTGTAACTCCTCCTGGGGCAGAGCTTGGGGCATCCGTACCTGAAGTGGGTGCCCCCGCCTTATTCAACATAGCTTTTAACACTGCCAGCCAAGGACCCTCATTTAGGTGCCCTCCGGCAGATCCACCCCAAGCCCCAGCACATGACAACTCACCAGACGTAGATCCCAGGGGAGCAGCAGTTGGTGCCGGTGGTGCGGCCGTTTGGGTGGCATTGTTGGGTTGTTTGTTCCCGCCTGGAACTGCGTCTGGTGGAAGACCTGGACCTCCCTCTGTACCTCCGGCCGTGGGCCCTTTTCAGCAGTGGAGAATTGGAGGAATCAGAGGAGGTGTACTGTCCCCTCTCAGGCGCATCCCTCCTAGATGCCCTGGAATGACACTGGGAGCACTGCCCAGTGCTCCCGCGAGCACTGGAATCGAAACGCTCCCTACAGCGTCTCCTATGAGATCTGCCACGCCTCCCCCACCTCCATCTTTTGCTAGAGGAGGAAGACTCCCTCCTAGGTCTTTGGGAGCGTTGCGTGGGTTCCACTCTGCAGTGCATTGGCTTAGCCCCCACTATGTCTGGCGTGCGTCTCCCCAGGTCCTCCCTGACCATGGAGGCGGCCCGTATAGTGGGACGAGCATCTGTGAAATCTAGTTTGCCCTCCTCAGTTGTATCACCTGCCCGTGGCGTCAGCCCGCAGCACGGCTGGTACCGTAAACTCGCAAAGGGACATCGGGTGCCAGGGTCAGACGTCTCTGTGTTTGGGCAGTACCCCTACTGGTGGATGCTGGGGTTGACCTTCCATCCAGCCCCCTCTCTGCCCATCCTCTCCAGCACCTGTCTCTGAAGCTGGTCGAGTTCTGCCATCTTCACTACTCTAGTCCTAATCTTCCAACTGACTAAAATCGGCAGCAGTACTTTTCCTATCACTGACTAACCTAAAATGGCGCCTTCCCCTCGTGGCTCCCGAATTATATAGGCGCAGCCGCGCCGTGACGTCATCACGCTCTGACGCCGCTACGCCGCGACGCCCTGCCCAGCTGCAATGGATCCTTGGGAAGGGATGCAGTGGCCATGATTCCAGCCGCGGGCGGGCCAAGCCGCGCAACGGCACCAGAGCCAAGAGGGAGACTCCCTCCAGGGGAGGGGAGAGGAAGCAGCTGAAGGTGAGCTCCCCCCTCCTCAGTCAAGGGCACCGCTGCTTAGGCAGCGTGGTGCCCCCCAAAAGAGGGAAATAAATTCAAGAGAGAAAAATATTATTCTCCCTGGAAAGGCCTTGTTTGGAATATGCATAGCAGTTTTGGAATGCCATAATCTTGGAAATTGAAGCAGTTCAGAGAATGGCAACTATAATAATAAAGGGAACGGAGAGGCTTGACTATGCAGGCAGATTAGACAAGTTAGGGTTGTTTATTTTACAGAAGCGGCGTTTGCGTCAGGATATGATCCTCTGCCCGTAGTTGTCTCCAAGCGTTGGAGCGCTGGTACCGTAAAATCGCTAAGGGACGGGTAATTACTAGGGGTCAACCGATGACCCCCCAATCGCCTGGGCACCCGATGTCCCTTCACGCCCTGGTGCCAGGGTGCTACTTCTCTGTGTTTGGGCAGTACCCCTACTGGTGGATGCTGGGGTTGACCTTTTCCCCCTACCCCTTTGTCCTGCCCCCCTCCGCTTGGAAGCCGTCAAGGCAGGAGTTTTTTGGCGAGATGTGGAGGGAGGGCTAGGGCTGAGTCTGGATGGGGGCTGTGATTGCCTGATGGGCCTACCTTTTTGCCTGATTGTAGGCCTGCCCTGTCTCTCCTCCCTGGGTTGAACCTCAGGTGGTACAGGGGTTCTTCAGTGCCCATCAGCTGCCTCAGCCAACCAGCCCCCTCTCTGCCTATCCTCTTCAGCACCTGTCTCTGAAGCTGGTCGAGTTCTGCCATCTTCACTAGTCTAGTCCTACTCTTCCAATTGACTAAAATCGGCAGCAGTACTTTCTCTATTACTAACTAACCTAAAATGGCGCCTTCCCCTCGTGGCGCCCAAATTATATAGGCGCAGCCACGCCGTGATGTCATCGCGCTCTGACGCCGCTACACCCCGCCCACCCGCAATGCATCCTTGGGAACGGATGCAGAGGCCGCGATTCCGGCCGCGGGAGGGAGGGCCAAGCCGCGAAACGGCGCCAGAGCCAAGAGGGAGACTCCCTACAGGGGAAGCAGCTGAAGGTGAGCTCCCCCCCTCCTCAGTCAAGGGCACCGCTGCTTAGGCAGCACGGTGCCCCCCAATCAGCTTGGTACACACCTTGGGTGGTTGCACGAGACAGTTTTTGCGTACCGCCGCAACTGTCTTAGAGTCACATTAACCCTTGGTACATGGGTTAACGTGATATTTAGAAGGAAAAAGGCGTTTACGTCTCTCGGTACACAGCCCTGTATGTGTCTTACATCCATGCTAGCTAAGAAACACACTGCAAAGATTACTTTTCTTTAATGTATGAAAAGCAAAGGATTATATTAATGTTAGTACAGGAGCATTACAATTGAATATGTATTCATACTTACAGTAATTTTAATTTCCTTGACTGAACAAGGCAGTAGTCACTAACAGGTTAATCCCTCCATCCTCACACTGAAGAGGAACTGCATCCATGCCTGCCCCGCTCCAGTCTGAGTGCACCCAAGAAGAGGGAAGGGAGTTTAGTGACCACTGCCATGTTCAAGGAAAGGAAAATTATTGTAAGTCTGAATACATTTTCAATTTTCCTATTCCTTCCACTGCAGTGGTCACTAACATGTTATACCTAAGCAGTAAAAGAAAAAGGGGAGGGTTTAACAAACATATTTATTATTATTATTTTGTCATAGCCAATTGCAAAACAATACCTCCAAAGTTAGTAAGAGACAAATCTAGCTTGTGTGTATAGAGCTCCAGGTTGCTTCCTTGCAGATATCTTGTATGCATACTCCTGCTTAGCATGCCCTGGATGCAGCCATACTCCTGCTTAGCATGCCCTGGATGCAGCCACTGCCCTGGTCGAATGAGCCTTAACTCCAAAAGGCATCTCCCGCTGAGATGAAATTTAGGCTTCTTTGATAGAGGAGGTAATCTATCTCACCACTGTTGCCTTTGATGGTTTTAGACCTCCTTTTTTCCGCTGAATATAATAACAGGAGACAATCTGATTTTCTGAAGTTTTGTGTTATGGAAACGTAGGATTTAATACATTTGGCTACATCCAGAGTGTGAAATTCAAACAGCCAAAGGTGTGCTTATTAGTTCGAGTCTGGTGCACCTAGAAACCCCCTTCCAGGAAAAAATAGGATCCAGTGATACACTCAAAGAGCAAACATGGGTGTCCAAACCATAGAAACAAATGCAACCCGTGAAGGAATGGATAAGATACAAATAAGCTACAAAGCTTCACTCAGCAGCATATATATACATTATATAGTGGATAATGTACCCCCTACTGTAAATTATAAGGATATTAGAATTCACCGAGGAGTTCCGTGACCATATAAAAGCACGAGGCCGGAGGCCGAGTGTCTTTTATACAGGACACGGAACTCCGAGGTGCCTTCTAATATCCATATGAATTTACAGTAGGGGGTACGTTATCCATTATAACCCACCCCTCCCCCATTTATAAACAAACCCATGGTTATTGTGCAGTCCACAGGCTGCTGTATAAGTTCACAGGCTAAAAACACAAACACACACACACCCCTACCTTCTTTCCTCTCCTGCCTCGTGTCAGTGTGTTGTTTCTGCACAGGCATTAGAGGGTCAGCTAATCCCTTCTCCTCCTGGCAGTCACGGGTCCTGATTATAGACCACCCACCTGCTTCTTTCAGTGCTCTGGACAGCTTAGACCGCACCTCTCCTGCTTCCTCCTGGATTCCCTCACACACACCCGGCTGAAGATGAAAGGGTAACGGCTTTGAGGTACTTCCGTGTTATTATCGGCGCGCTACTGCGTAGTAGCGCGACGATTATAGGGATATTATTTACAGTTTATCCCCATAGGGAACCATGGAAGGGGTGGGTTATAACATTTATTATATAAAACACATCTATAGCTGGCCAGCTACACAGAAACTTAAATATAGGTAAAATACACTAATAAAAAACCTCCCTTCTCATTACTAAAAAGATCCTAAAAAGTCCTGTAATATAATGCTGTATAATAAAATTGATCCAGAGGAAGCCACTTGACACCGATCAAGTATAACAGTTCCACATATGGGAATAAAAATTGTACACTGTAAACCTGGAACTGTATCAGTCCGTGGCCTCTATAAAGATCGTCCCAAAATCCAATATCCGTAAGAGATAGTCAGTATGTGTGCACACAAAAAAGAAATGCCAACGTAATTAAGGTATCAACATGTATACGTCACCGCTCCACTGGGATGGCACCAAAATCCTGGCGTGCAACCAGTCCACCGGACTATGCAATTGACAGATGCCCGTGGCCTAAGCTCTTGGGATCTGTCACATAAGTTGGATCAATTTTATGATACTGTATTATATTACGGGACTTTTTGGGATCTTTTTAGTAATGAGAAGGGAGGTTTTTTTATTAGTGTATTTTACCTATATTTAAGTTTCTGTGTAGCTGGCCAACTATAGATGTGTTTTATATAATAAATGTTATAATGTATATATATATATATATATATATGCTGCTGAGTGAAGCTTTGTTGCTTATTTGCATCTTATCCATTCCTACACGGGTTGCATTTATTTCTATGAAATATGGCTTTGGGGCATATTTATAAAGCAACGATAATAGCGCAAAAAAATTACCGCCGCACATCGCGGCCGCGAAAATAGCGCTATCGCCGTATTTATAACGGCGAGCGCTATTCCCGCGATATCTATCGCGGCCGCGATATCTATCGCGGCCGCGATGTGCTGCGGTAATTTTAAGCCCCTTAAGGACTTAAAATCCCTTCCCGACGCCGCTCCTAAGGGGGCGGGGCATACCCGCTCGCGGCAATCTCGGAACGGGAGGCTAGGAGGGGCTGCCGGGAAGGGGCCGCAGCAGGTGGTCGCGACCACCCGCCGCGCACCCCCTCCCCGGCAACCCCTCCAAGCCCCCCGCCCCGGCCGCTCCCGGGGAGGGGAAGGGAGGGAGCCGTTGGGAGGGGTGGAGGCTCCCTCCAGCGGGGCCCTGAGAAGGGCCTTTTGGGGCTTAGGGGGTCCCGCAGCTCGAACCGGGACCCCCTCTCCCCGGCCCTGATAAGGGCCCTTGCGGCACTGACAAGTGCCTTTGGCGGGGGTCCCGCAGCTCAAACCGGGACCCCCAGTGCGGCTCTTAAAAGAGCCCTTCGGCGTCTTCTTTCTTCCAGTCCCGGCGACACCAGCTCCACCAAGGCCGCCGACCCCCGAGAGGTACACCTGCGGCCGCCAGGGGTACCCCCGGCGGGCGCCGGCGACCTCAACGAGGCCGATGTTGCCGGCGTCTTGATCCGACGCGACGTCTTCGGGCTGGCGACACCAACCCCACTCAGGTCGCCGATGCCAGGCAGACTCACTGCGGCCGCCAGTGAGCCTGCTGGCACCGCCGGCCTCAGCGGAGCCGATGTTGCCAGCCGCTTCTTTCTTCTTTCTTCAGCCATCTACTGCGATGGCATCTGAGTTCGGCGGCGGAAAGCTCCTCTTTATATAGGTTTGCAGAAATCCATAATCCGTTTCTGATTGGTCAATTTTTTAATACTTGCTTTACATTAACCAATCAGATTTCTGGAAAGTTCTGAAATCTGATTGGTTAAGCTGCGGGACCCCTTAAGCCCCGAAAGGCTCTTGTCAGAGCCGCAAGGGAACTGTTTAAGTGCCGCAAAGGCCCTTACAAGGGCCGGGGAGGGGGGGTCCCGGTTCGAGCTGCGGGACCCCCTAAGCCCCAAAGGCCCTTCTCAGGGCCCCGCTGGAGGGAGCCTCCACCCCCCAGCGGCTCCCTCCCTTCCCCTCCGGCGGGGGGGGGCTTGGAGGGGTTGCCGGGGAGGGGGTGCGCGGCGGGTGGTCGCGACCACCTGCTGCGGCCCCTTCCGGCAGCCCCTCCTAGCCTCCGTTCCGAGATTGCCGCGAGCGGGGAACGGGTTGGGAGGGGCTGCTGGGAAGCGGCGGCGGGTGGTCGCCGCCGTGGGCGGGGTGGGCGTGTCTCCCGGGGCGGGTGCGACCACCAGCCGCGGGAGGTTAGTATCGGCTGACTTCGCCACCTTCAAGGTGGCGAAGTAAAACAGCCGATACTAGCCGAGCGAAACCAGTACAGGTAAGTATCGCCGCGAAAGGTTAACGCTTCGTTAACTTTTCGCGGCCGTTTTCGGACTTTTATAAATCGCGGTAAACGTGATTTATGCGTTAATGTCCGGAAAACAGCCGCGAAAAGTTAACGAACCTTTATAAATATGCCCCTTTGTCTTATGACTGATTTTTGCTACTCTTCTGGCTGATATAAGTTTGAGTTTGGCTAAAGGAATATCCTCAATTGGTTCAAAAAGGATAAAGTGTTAATGCTTTAAACACCAAAGATAAGCCACTATGGAGTTATCACTATTGCCATTTGACCATCCTCCAAGATTTTCTGAAGAACTTTCCCTATGAGGGGAAAAGGAGGAAAAACATAATGCAGGTGGAATTTCCATTTGAAGGAGAAGGCATTTGTAAACATCACAGCTTTGCTGGGGAATCTGGAGAAAAAAACTTTCACCTTGTAATTTTAATTCAACGCCATTAGATATATCTGTGGCCTGCTCCATCTCTCCACAATCATTTGGAATACTTAATGGTGTAAGGCTCAGAAAGTCTTCTTCCACATTCCTGACTGAGAGATGGGAGATAAAGTGCCTTCAGATTGGATAAATGAAGTTCTGTCCATTGAAGGATGTCTAGGGCTAAGGTATAGAGATGATTGCATCTGGTCCCCCTTTTACGATTTAAGTAGGAAATTGCAGAATTGTCTGAAATGATCAATACATACTTGTTATTCAGCAATGGAAGGAATCTGAACAAAGCCAACTTTATGGTCTTCAACTCTTTAAAATGTAAGGATGCTCTGTCCATGGTGGATGGCCTGGAACCCTGTATCCACTGGTTTTGATAGTGTGTACCACATCCTTCCAGACTTGCATCTGTAGTCACCCTCCACCAGATTTGTTTTTTCAATTGGATTGGCTTGAGATTGTTAAGGTTTACCAAGAAAGTTAAAGAATAGTTTCCTTCTTGAGGTAGATGGTTTGGAATGGATGCCTGTTTTCCTTGTCCCACTGTTTTTGGAAATCTGTCTGCAGTAGTTTTGTGTGACTGATGGCCAATTTCACTGAATGATAGATACCATCTTTCTTATTAATCTCTGACAACATACAGCTGGGAACTTTTGTTACCATTTTTTTGATATCTCCAGGGTTTTAAGCTGAGGAAGAGAGATTTGAAATAAATTCATATCTAACTGGACTCGCAAGAACTCCAGTCTTTGAGACGGTATCAGCTGTGATCTTTTTCCAGTTTATCAGCCATCCGTGTTCCTGTAAAACGAGGCACATGTTTGTTGAGTTGGGGCCTTTAGATGAATGTCGTCCAAATACGCGAAAAGGAATATTCCTTCCAATCTTAGAGACGCTATTATAGGAGCCAGGATTTTTGTGAAAACTCTTGATGCTGTTATCAAACCAAAAGGGAGGACTCTGTATTAATAATGTTTTTATAGTTTGTAAAACCTCAAGTATTTTCTGTGTGGACCCCAGATGCGTATATGCAGATAAGCATCTTGATGGTCTATTTTTGATAGCCAATCTGACTCTCTTAAGAGTGGAGAAATTGAACTTAGTGTCTCCATCTTGAATGTTCTTATCCTAAGGAAAGAATTCAATACCTTCAGGTCGAGAATTGTTCTAAAAACCCCTGGTGGTTTTCTTCTTAGAAAGAATTGAGAGTATACCCTTAAATGCCTTTTTATTCTAATAGTACATGCTCTATTACTCTCTTTTTTTAGTATTTCTGATATTACCTACAGTATGTGAGGGCTTCTGAGGCTTCTTTGACTTTTAAGGTAGTGAAGTGAAACTGTTCGGAGGAGTAGTATACAGTAGTAGTAAAGCATTTGAGGTTGAATTTAGACAAACGTCCATCCAGTCCAACCTACTCCACAATAGCATTTGCACATTTTCTGCCTATCTGTTGATCCAGTGGAAGGCAAAAAAATGCCACCAGAATTATAAAGGAGGAAAAAATTCCTTTCTGGCAATCGGAAATATCCCTAGATCAACTTTACTTTATATTTCAGTATCAGTAACATGCAACATTCCTTGCTTTCAAAAACTCATCCAGCTTTTTTTTTTATACAATCCAACCTACCATCACAACATCCAATGAAAGTCCATTCCACAGTTTCACCATTCTTACAGTAAAAAAAACCCTTTCTGAACCTGAAGATTAAACTTCTTTTCTTCAAGTCTTGCGCATCATCAATCAGCTATTTAAAACACTGATACTGCACTGGCAGCAGTTTAAATCATCTGATTGTGTGTAACTAACATACACGTCATCAGCTGTTTAAAAACAGCTGTTAATGGCCCTCTTAGTCCCCGGGACCCCCCCCCCCCGCGCCATTGCATGCCCTATGGACCTTCTAGTTACACCACTGACACTGACATTTTTTTCCCTGTTCAAACATGAAACATATATATGCAGCATTGACTACATAACATGCTAGGCCCTGCTTTTTATTTTAAAAAAAATGCAGGCCAGCATATCTATTGAAAAAGGTTGAGATTCTTGTCATCAGTTATATGCATTTTTACAGTACTTTATATTTTTTCATAATTGAGCTAATATGTTGGCAAAGAGAACAAAATCCAGCCATCTGTATTTTGGTGAGCTGTTAAAAGAGGTAGGTGTGAGTAGGTGGCTTTACTAAAACCATTATATTTTGCAGTTGGTGAAATCATTTTTTGGCTATATGTAGATAAAATGTGGGTTTTTCGCTTAACAGAACAAAATATTAATACTACCAGTAGCAATGCTTTATATAATATTGCAAATTCCTGGATTATTATTTCATATTTTTAACTTATAAACATCTATGTTGTTTCTCTCTCAAAAATATAAACTCCATACCCCAAATTCCAACAGTATTTTCAAGAAGGATAGAAGGTAGAAAAGGTTTCAACATTTGTTTTAACAAAGCACATAATTTCAGGACGTGCAGAATATGGTTTTGAATCCTTAAAAACTATTTATTAAAATTGATTGTAAAATACATGAAATGCCATAGATGACAGCTAATATTCTGTATACAAAAGCATCAGGTCTTGTACTTCCTGTATCATCTTAAATCATAGATGCCAGACACGCAAGTCTGTTGGAGTGGGTGGGTTTATGGGTGTATTGGGGATGAAATTGTTCTCTACGGTTAGAAATGGTGTAATTCATAGTGAAGTCTTACCGAACCCTGGTCAATAGCTAAACTACTGGTACTATAGAAATGTTGTAAAATTTGGATCTCAAGGAATATATCCACCATACACTATTCAATATTACGCATGCGCCCCTTGGCACACACGTGATATTAAATATCTTATGCCGGCTGTGCTGGTGTCAAAAAGAAGATGGCACAAAGAAGGGGTTAAAGTTGCTCTGACCAATATTAAATAGACTTTAACGCCTTCAAATAGCTGTGGATCTGGATAAATGAGTCTGTTAACCATAAAGAAATTAAAAATGATATTACACACAGAAAGGAAGGAAAATGAGTGGGGAATGATCTTAATTTTTTAGCTACGACAAGAAGAGTGCTTCTTCTGTATAAGGTATACTCCTCCTTCATGTATGTATCAATAATTATAATAGGATCATAGTATTGGAGATTAAATTAAGGCATAGGTCCATCTAATCCAACCTATTTAGCCTACCCTTGAATCCTACACAAACAGTTGATCCAGAGAAAGGAGGGGGGGCAGCGTGAAGGGGGAAAAAACATTCCTTCCTAGCTCCAAATCGGAAAAAATCTCTGGATCAACCAGAACTATATGTATTAATGCCAGTAACTTTTTAAAACATTTTTTATTTTAGAAACCTATCCAGCCCTTATCTAATAAACTTCCTAATAACACATCTGCTGGAAGAAATATTTCCTTTCTTAAAGGAATAGAGATGGCCAAACTTACTAAAGTTTGTTTTGTTTTGAACTTTGGAACTTAAATAAAAGTTCGGAAGTTCAATAGTTTGAAAATGAACCCATTTAAGTCAATGGGAGTCAAATAGGTCGAAAAGTTTGGATTTAATACGGTTGAAATAGCAATGGTAACTTACTGTACATGGCTCTGGGACCTGGGAAATGGTCTGCGGAACACATATAAATATATAAAACTATATAGAATAAAGTAATTTCCCTCACCTGCGCGCTACTTTTGAGCTTCCACATTCAATATTCAATAATTATCACATACTCGAATCGATGGTTCAAGGGTTACCAAATTCACCCTCGAACATATCGAAAGTATCCTCATATATTCAATATTTCATTTGTATTTTTGGTATTTCTCAAAAAAATACCAAGGAACACTAGTATTAGTTTATAAAAAAGGGGTGTATAGTGCCCTATACTAGTCCTCTAGTGTTTCAAGGGGAAGTATTTGGAGGTGAAAACTAATTATTAAAAGGCAAAAACTGTTATCAATACTAGAATAACATATATTAAAATACATTAAAGGTGTACCTCGTGAGCACCTTAAAGATGGCCGCAAGGTGAAGGAGCTCCTCACCTCAGAACTGGGAACTTAAGCAAACAGCCCAATAAAAAATTAACAAAACCAGAAAAAAATCTTGGGAACACAAGCTAAGGAGACCCAGAAAATGCCGAACAAACACAATAAAGGGGGAAGCGTAGTTAAGGCGCTCCAAGCTTTTCAGCACAAACCGCGCAAAACCAGAAACCACGAGGCGGAAGCAGGCCAAGGCAGCTCCGACACCGAGGAACCCTCCCCACAGCAAAACAGGCCAGAAGTGTCTGCAAGCACATTATCACAGATAAGGTCAATACTAAAGGAAGAACTACAGAAAGCTCTCGCACCAATACGGTCAGATATCCAAGAAATTGGGCAAAGACTGTCGGACATAGAAAACAAGTACGATGAGATGGTGGACGCCATACAATCCGCTCAAGAAACATTGATACCGTACAAGCAACAACCGATAAACTATTACTGCAGATCGAGGATCTCGAAAATAGATCCGAAGATGTAATATACGGATAAGGGGGATACCGGAATCACAGACCGACGCGCATGAGGTAACACTAAGCATCTTCAGGGAGCTTCTACTGGATGAACCGGAGGAGCGCCTGGAGTGTGACAGGGCTCACGGCATTGGCCAGACCACCGGTGGACACCTTGTCAAGGGACATAGTAGTCAAACTGCACTACTACACCACTAAAGAAAAATTGCGTCAGGAGGCCAGGAAAAAACCTCCTTGGAATTCAATGGAGCCAGATACCAAATATTTGCAGACATAGCCCCACAAACCCTGAACAAGCGGAGTTCGCTCAGGCCCATCACAAAAATATTACAGGACCAAAACATAAGATACAGATGGGGATTCCCCTTTAAACTACAATTTACAGTCAACAACAGATCCTATAATGTGGAAACCCCTCAAGAAGGTTACCAACTACTGACAAAATTTGGATTACAAACCATGTCACCTAAAGACCACACCGAACCTTTGCTAAGGGTATGGCACCCAGTAATCCCCTCCAAAACAACTGAAAAGCGGCACTACACGGGCGGAGGACATAGGAGGAGCAGAGATACCACTACAATAACAGATAAGTGAATTGAGACTAAAACAACAGGACAATATCTAAAAAAACAATCTACAATAACTATTGCCCGTCAAGGACATTACAATAACAAGCAGGATTAAAATACAAATGAACAAAACCCAAACGAACCAAAACATACCAAATTAACTCCTGCTTGCTCGGATATCATGATCCAAAGGGTCAAAAGTGCCCGGCTCAATGTTTATAACTTAAGGTTATATAAAGGTCCTAAAGACCTAAAATGTTTAAAAATGTTTTAAAATGTTCTAAAGGGTTCTAACTGTTTTAAAAAGTGTGAAATGTAATGAGGATTGTATAGGGCTACACCCTCAACTCTGAATCCTATATTAGAACAGGGATTTGTTCAGGTCAACCTGGGCAAAGTGAGATACGAATAATTTAAATGTAAAGCATATTAATGTAGGCAATTAAAGGCTCAAAAGGGACGGTAACTCCTCCTAAAAGTAACTCCCACTTAACCCTGCTAAGCTCTTCATTTTACCAAGTCCTACCATCTATTATCTCAGTAAACTATATAATAGATAGGACTACTCTATGGCACTGTAGCCTTTAACCAAGTAATATAAAAGCTAAGTCTATTCTATTGTACTACAGCCTTTAACTAAGCTATACAGAATCTAAGCCTAACCTATCCTAAACAACCACAGAGGTTAATCAACAGGTTAATGTATATTATAATTTCTCTTCCTTTACAAGACCTATACTCTTACCCTTCCCCTCTCCACCTCTCCTCTCTACTACTAACGCTATCCCTAAAAGTCATTAAAGTAAAAAGTTACACCAGATATAATATGACAAATTAACACAAAGTTCACAACCTATAGGATACTTACAACGATATTGTGTTTTGAAAATAACTTTATGGTTGATTCTTGATATTATATATTAAGTATAGAGAAATTGTAATACAAGAAATCCAACAAATTCTAAAAAGATGTGAACCATTTCAAGGTATAAAATTAAAATGTTACCCCTCCGCTACTCCCCCAAACCTGATACCTCTCCTCCCCTACAATCTTATTTCACAATCGCCACCCCTAAAGGTTAAAAGTGCCATTGTTCCTCTCCACCCTTCTGCTAGCAACATCAATAAATACCCATCCCCCACACTCCCTAAATATCCCTATGCAACAAGCATATAACAAAGGCAACTAACTCTACAGGCCGATAAGGTGAAACGGTATATTGGACAAAGTGTGATAAATGAGTACAAGCCCTACAAACTGGGTTGAAATACAACTTGTTGATTAATATATAAAAATGAGACTATTTCCTCTAAGCTTTCAAAACTATTCTATACTTTCATCTCATTAAAGTTATCCCTAAAGACTAAAAACATAAACATTTTCTCGCTTCTATCACTATTGATAAGTACTCCTCCAGCTCTCTCTCTATTCACTCTCACTATCCCTATAAGATAAGTGTATAATTAAGGTTTAATTCAAAATTAGTCATGTATAGATCCCAAGAGGAAAACATGTTATAAGGTATAACATACAATCCCAGTCTCTGTGGCATACATATAAACCCCCAACCAAAAGCCTCCTCTGCCTCACAGGAGAGACGAAGCTTACCAAATTCTAGTTTCAATTTTAATTTCATCCACTATGTTGACATTCCAATACAAATGTTCCAAGATAACTCATTGACTGCTCTTCTTTACCATGCTTTATTTATATCGCAGACATGTAATTGCTCTGAATCTGGGGAAAAGCCTCCCAGGCAGCTACTAGCAAATCTAGACAACAGCTTTATGGAAAGGAAAAATCCGAACGCGCGAGGCCAACGTAAGCATATACAAACAATGCTCTAATGAATAAACAAATGACACTCACATGTATATCGCATAATGTCAGATGGTTCAACACATACCAAAAAAGAAACATAGCATTTAAACAATATAACAGATACAAACCACACATCATTTTTCTCCAAGAAACTCACTATACACAATACATCCATAAACAATATACACACCACATCTCAGCAAAAGGACCTTCCAAAATATGTGGAGTATCCATCCTATTCCATAACTCTTTAAACATCAATATAATTAAAACAGAATCAGATAATGAAGGCAGATACCTGATAGTCCACTGCTCCATCAACAACAAACTATACTCATTACTGAATATATACGCACCAAACACACATCAACATAAATTTATTATACCAATATTAAAACTACTGAATAAATATCCATAGACCACGAACATAGTAGCAGGAGACTTTAATTTTCCTCTAGACCTGACTTGGGACAGGTCTAAGACACACAAACTAAACTACAACAAACGAACACTACGCAAAGTACACTCCACGTTGGAGAAACTAGATTTGTCAGACAGCTGGAGAGAAAAAAATTTCTTCTTCACCTTCAAAATTTATTTACTACCACACCTATTATACCAATTTAGATGTTTACCGATACAGATTAAGAAAGCCTGGCTGATACCCATACAAAATCAAATTATAAAATGGATCTGGCAAAACAAACAACCCAGAATAGCTAAATCAATCTTATACAAACCCAAGTCACAGGGAGGCATGAGGGTCCCAAATTTATACAAATATTATTTAGCGGCTCAACTGACGAATTTAGTCACATGGCATAAAACAACGAATATCCCAAGATGGTCTGAATTAGAGTCCGACCTAGCCAAACCCTCAACATTTGACTCAATCGCCTGGGCAGTCCACCACACTAAAATCAAAACACCCACGATCAGCCCATGCACTCAAAATACTCTCGGACTCTGGCACAGAACAAACACAAATACAACTGGATTTCAAAACCCTCACTAATGCCCAACATCACACAAGACCCAGCCTTCACAGTAGCATATCAAGATAAAGGATATGTATGGTGGTCAGAAACAGGTATCTATAGATTGATCCACTTTCACAACAGAGGATCAGAAATAGACCTTACCCAAGAGCAGGATGGCTGTACCTCCTAGACACCACTTCCAATATCTACAAATCACAGCCTACATAAACAAAATAATGAAAACCAGAGGAGATAAACCAGCTCTTTCTAATTTCAAGAACCTCTGTCTCAAGCAAGCCACTACCAGGAACACCCAATCATTCATTTATCAGTGGCAATACAGCGACAAGGAAACAGAGAATTCCAAATTTCAAGCTGCCTGGGAGGCTGACCTGGAAACAAGAATAACGCCAGAGCAATGGAGGGAAACATACGAGAACCTGAATAAAGGTAGTTTGAATGTGGCGCTAAGAGAAACGTCCCTAAAGGTTATGTATAGGACTTATAGAGTATCTGCTTTGTTAGCCAAGATTTTTCCAGCTGTATCACCACTGTGTTTTAGAAACTGTAACCAAATAGGAAACTTCTTTCATGTCTGGTGAAAATGTTCTAAATTTCAAAATGTATGCATAGAATGGTTTAAAATTGATCCAAACAAAACAATTCAGAGCGCACTCCAGTCTTAAATGTTCAAATTCATTTATTAAACACGTGACGTTTCGGTGTCCGTGCGACACCTTCCTCTACTCGGAGGAGTTTGTCGCACGGACACCGAAACGTCACGTGTTTAATAAATGAATTTGAACATTTAAGACTGGAGTGCGCTCTGAATTGCTTTTGTTTGGATACTATTGCCATTGGCTATGGTTTTTGGAGCAGCACCCAGCGATTTCAATTATACACTGCAGGTGTGCGGGGGAACTATCTACTTGTGTTTAAAATTGTATCAAAGCTATTTCACAAACAAATAGAGCCTTCCCCAGGGGTGGCATTGCTGGGACATGATATATCAGAGCTAAACAGACAAAGCAACAAACTACTACAATATATCATGCTAGCAACTAAAATACATATCGGAGCACAATGGAGAAAACAAGAATTAGACATATCGAGAATAATAAGTAGAATCAATAATATAATGATAAATGAAAGGATTTTCCATATGCTCCAAGATACACTGCATCTATTTACCAAGACATGGACACCTTGGACTTGCAGTGAATTTTCCATAAACCTACCATTATAGACAACCGAAAACATCCCAACCAAAAAGGTTAAAACCGTACATTATATTAGAGGACAATATAGGAAGTATGGGAGGGAACAGTGTTTAGAAAGAGGAAATATAGAAGAAAAGTATTGCATGTCGACTAGGATGTTTAATTTTAATTTTCCTTTTCTCTTTATTATTATTTGACATCATTTTATTTCATTTAAAATACAATATATTACAAATTCAGTTATTAATACATTGGAAAGTATATGTGTATGCAAACAAATATACATATGGTTTGTTGTGAAAACAGAAAATTAATAAAAAAATTATTAAACATTAAAATACATAAAATAATTGAAAGCCATACTGGGGGGACAAATATTAAAAATATATTAAAATATATATTGAAATATATATTTTAATAATGGAATTTTGCAGTAATATACTATAGGGTGACATAAGAGTATCTAGGTTGACGATTAAAATATATAGATTGACGATTAAAATATGAATGATCCTCTAAATAATATATTAAAATTGTATTGGCTATTTATAATATATAATTGATAACTATTATAATAAAATATCAGAAATGGATATGTTTAAAAATGGATATATAAAAAAATGGGTATAAAGACGTGTCCTGTTATTACATATGTGGCTTGTTGTTTCTCTGTTTTGACATGAAGTATCTTTTTAATTTACATAGTAACATAGTAATTGAGGTTGAATAAAGACATACGTCCATCAAGTTCAACCTATTCACCCTCCTTTTTTTTTTTAACAGTTGATCCAGAGGAAGGCAAAAGAAACAGCTAAAAAGGAGGGGGGTGGGGAGAAATTCCTTCCAAACGGCAATCGGAAAGTATCCCTGGATCAACCAGATCTATATGTATTAATACCAGTAATTCTCAATATTTCTTAGTTTTAGAAACATCCAGGCCTTTGTTAAAGCTATTTATTGAACTTGCCATTACCACATCTGCAAATCATCCAATTTGAGTGCCCTGCAAAATTTATTTATTTAGCTTATGAACCAGGAGCAGTGTCAAGAGGCCTCTTAACACTGCCTGCTGGTGCCAAAGGCCGTCTCTCCTCCCTAACATCCACCAAGGAAGCAGCTGATGTGGACAGAGAGGAAGGAGGAAAGGGCGCTACCTGGGCACGAGGAAGGGAACACGTGGGAACCAGCACATTCCCTGATCACTGCTCCCACCGGGTAAAGTGGTGCAGCACCATTTGATTCCTTAAAGAAGTGGTGCCCAAGTTTGCTGTGTTTATCCCATGGCTTAAACATTGCAGAAACAGACTGCACACTGCAACCAACTTGTCACCTGGAGCCACTGAGAAGAACTCCCGCACAGCTGAGCCATTGGCATGCTCTGGAGCAGAGGTCACCTGCCTTTGTGGGGCACTGGCACCAGATGGCATTGGTGCCATACATCCACTTGCAGCAGTTTCTTGGATACATAGGCTGTATAGCCTGTGGCCTAATGGCATAAATAAAGATTATGAGACTCTAGATTTTTAGATACTGATATATAAGAATACATGTTATATTGATTGTATTGAGTAATTAATTAATTAATTATGAGAATAACATTTTGTGGACATAGTTATGTGGTTATTATTGCCACCTGATGGTGGATTTAGATCACATGACTGGTCTTATTATAGTTAAAAGGATGTACCTCATAGTGGCATGTATAATGTTTGTTTCTTGAGAAAGGGTATGGATACCCCAAAAACATTGCAGCCATGTCATTCATGATGATCTGACAATAACCCTGCAAGAGAGTGCTGTATCTATTCTTATATAATCGCGATTATGATTTGTATTTATTTATGTAGTAAGTGGAGGCTCTGGTGATCGTTGGGTTAACAGTGGGTTCAGGGAATGTAAGGTACTATTGTTATGGAAATATGGATTTAATAACAGAGTTTAGTGAACACATATGTAATGATTGTAAAATTATGATATATGGTAAGGGTATTGTCTGTGGGTTATTTCCTGTTCCGATTATGTTATTTCCTTTTGGAAAGGTATTTAAACTTGAGTATAATGTGGCAATGATCTTTCACAACCTACAGGCTTGACAAAGGGGAATAAACCCGAAAGGTTGCAATGTTGTGGGTTGTTTTGTAGAGAAAAAGAAATAAAAAATGGGGATCTATTCTATGGGGATCGTAAATATATGATAACAATCATATATTAACAATCGTTAAAGCAATTGGAAATTAACGATAAATTAATTAATGTTGGATCTGGTAATATTTAATAACCCTGACCTTATTTTGGAGATGAAGGTAATGGGAAACTTAGAGAATAGTAATCATGATATAGTGTCATTTAATATAGGTTGCAAAAATAAAAGTGCATTAAGTTAACAAAAAGTGTTAGCTTTAGGAAAGCAAATTTTATGCTGTTACATAAATCACTACTGCTCATAGACTGGGGGTTTGTTCTAGGTAAGGATACTGAACAGAAGTGGATGGCTTTAAATGGGTATTAAGCTATTACATTTCTAAATTTAGAACTTTAGGGAACAAGTGTAAAAAAATTAGGTCAACCTCTGCGTGGCTTAATGCTCATGTAAAAAGGGAAATGGAAAACAAGAAAATAGCTTTTACATTTTTTTTAACTCAAAGGGAATGGACTAGGCTTACAGGTATTAAAAAAGCTGTAATAAGGAGTCCAAGAATGCAATTAAACTAGTTAACATAGAAAATGAAACACAGATAGCAGAACAAAGCATGTCCAACCCCAAAATGTTTATAAAGTATATAAATAGTAAGAAGATGAGGACTGAGAATTTGGGACCACTAAATAATGGGGCTAAAATGGTTATAGAGGATGCCAAAAAGGCTAATGGGCTAAACTGTTTTTTATCCTTGGTATACACTATAGAGAATCCTAATCCTTATAGCAGGTACTGTTATAATATAAGGGGTATAAATTAGGTATATTCACTAAGTTAATATCAATAAAGCCCCAGGACCGGATAGAATACCGGTACATCCAGAGATCTTAAGAGAGCTTAAGCTGGGTACACACAGTAACGATAAAGCCCCGATACTGTCAGATCCGACGGTATCGGGGCTTTATTGTTATGTGTGTACGCTCGTTTCCCGAACGAGCGCACGGCCGCCGAACGATCGGGTCGGCCGAACGCTCGTTCGGGAAAGGCCGAAAATTTCCATCGGCCGTGCTAGACTCCCTCCCACCGGTAAGGCCTCATTTGCAATATGCAGTGCAGTTTTGGAATCCCATATACAAAAGAGAGATCTTGGAAATAGAAGTAGATCAGAGAAGGGCAATTAAAATAATAAAGGGAATGGAGGGGCTTTACTGTGCAGACAGATTAGAAAAGTTAGGGCTGTTTACATTGGAAAATCGACATGAGCGTGGGGATATGATCGTTTTATATGAATATATTAATGGGCCATACAATAAATTCTCTTAAGCATTGTTCACTAATACTTGAAGACTCATGGTTATGGCAAGTTCATTGAATAGTTTGGGCTGTATAAGTTTCTAAAACTAAAGAAATATTGAGAATTATTGGTATTAATACATAAATTGTAGTTATGGTTGATCCAGGAATACTTTCCGATTATCATTTCCCAATTTTAAGCTGCTGGGTTTTTTTTTGCTTTCCTCTGGATCAACTGTTAGGTAGGGTTAAATACAGTAGCGTAACAATGCTACAGAAACACCCCACCCACCTGTCAGCTGTTTAAAAAAACAAAAAACACCAACAGACTTTTAACCCTTTCACTGCCACAGATCGTATATTCACGATCTGTGCAGTGAATACTCGAACTGCCACAGATCGTGAATATACGATCTGTGGCTTTAAGTGGCCCCCCAAAAAATTGCACCCCGCTAGGGGAGATCGGGGGCAGTATTCAACTGCCCCCCTAGCCCCCTCGATCCCCCCTCGGTTGTGTCCAAATCCGAGGGGGGATCGGAAGATAGCAGTACCTTTAGCCGGGTCCCATGTTCTGCAGCCGGTCCCACGTGGAGGAAGAGAGGAGGAGGTCTACTTTCCGGACATCATTGAGCTTCCTCCTTCACCGGGGTCTTCCCTAAGAGAGGTAAGATGCTGCCCCTGGTGGTCTAGTGGAGGTACTGCAGTGTGATCTCCATTCAGATCACGCTGCAGTACCTGTATAGTACAAGCTGTCATGCTGACAGCCTTACTATACATTTTGTGAATGGAACTCAAAGTTCCATTCACAAATAGTCTACTTAGCGAAGACTTAGGAAAAAAATGGGGACAGAGATCAAAATTTGGTGATCACTTCTGATTACCAATTATTGATCTTTGCCAATGAATGAAAAATCACTTCCTGGAAAATGATTTCTGGGAAGTGATTTTTTCCGATCGGTTTTCGAATTGGAAACGGGCATTTATGCCCGTATTCCAAGTTCTTTATCATTCCCAAAGATGATTTGGTGATCATCTTTGGGAATGATCCCCCAAAAAAAGGGAAATGCACACAAAAAAAATCTTAAAGCGATACACACACACTTTTTTTTTTTTTTATACCCTAAAACTATAATTAGCAAAAAACTTTGTCTTCTCCAAGCTTCCCAATGTCCCCCCGGTATATCGGTAACCTAAACGCGGATCATTTATTTGTGTGGATTTCAAGGGAAACTAAGCCTATTTTAGTAGGAATTTTGCAGAGGTACCAAAAAAGACTGGATTGAATTTTTAGGATCAGTAAAGTGTGCAAAAACTTGTGTGACTCTCTACGTACTAACTGGTTTTCACTAAATACCACTAAAAGAGGGAGTGGGGATCAGGGTGGGTGGGGTGGGTTGTGGCGTTTTTTTGTTTTTTTCTTGTAATTGCAATTGCGCATGGTTCCCATTTGAGCTAGTTGGTGGCCCCGTCTGTTTGCACCCACCCATATGTCATACGGTTTGATTCAGGACATGTGGGAGATTGCCATTTAGTGGGTTTTTTTACTTGCCAAGTGGGTTTGGGTAGGATTTCAACCATTGAGTCCTCTTATTTTATTTTTTCACAAAATCTCCTAAAAGCACGGAGTTCTATGAATACAGCGTCTGAATTCTTCATGTATATACGAAAGCATGATACCATCACATAGCTGAAGGTGTGTAGCTTCCAAAATATATATTTTGTGGGGGTATTTCCAGTTGATTAGGCTGTTCAAATTACAGAACACTTGACTTTTTTTCTTGTAATTGGACTTGTGCATGTGTCCCATTTGAGCTAGTTGGTGGCCACGTCTCTGTGTGCACCCATGCATATGGCATACCGTTTGATACCGTTTGATTCAGTTCTATGGAGTACTGTGTCTGGAACTCTTCATGTATATATGAAAGCATGGCACCGTAACAAAGCTGAAGGTGTGTAGATTCCAAAATATATAGTTTGTGTGGGGTATTTCTAATTTCGGAGCCGTTTCCTTTGAAAAAGTGTAGACTGTTGAAATTACAGAGCACTTTGATTTCTTTCTTGTAATTACACTTGTGCATGCGTCCCATTTGAGCTAGTTGGTGGCCACGTCTCTGTGTGCTCCCACACATATGGCATACCGTTTGATGCAGGATATGTGGGAGATGGACATTTAGTGAGTTTTTTTGCTTGTCAAGTTGGTTTAGGTAGGATTTCAAGCCTTGAATCATCTTATTTTATTTTTCACAAAACCTCCTAAAAACACAGAGTTCTTTGGATCACTGGGTCTGGAATTCTTCATGTATGTATGAAAGCATGGCACCGTAACATAGCTGAAGGTGTGTAGATTCCAAAAATATATAGTTTGTGAGGGGAATTTCCATGTTTCGGGATTGTTTCCTTAGAAAAAGGGTAGGCTGTTCAAATTACAGAGCAATTTGATTTTTTCTTGTAATTGCATTTGTGCATGCGTCCCATTTGAGATAGTTGGAGGCCACGTCTCTGTGTGCACCCACACATATAGCATACCGTTTGATTCAGAACATGTGGGAGATTGATATTTAGTAGGTTTTTTTGTTTGTCAAGTGGGTTAAGGTAGGATTTCAACCCTTGAATCATCTTTATTTTTCACAAATCCTCCTAAAAACACAGAGTTCTTTGGATTACTGGGTCTGGAATTCTTCATGTATGTATGAAAGCATGGCACCGTAACGTAGCTGAAGTTGTGTAGATTCCAAAAATATATAGTTTGTGGGGGGAAGTTCCATGTTTTGGCACTGTTTCCTTAGAAAAAGTGTAGGCTGTTTGAAATTACAGAGCACTTTGATTTTTTTCTTGTAATTTTGCCAATGAATGAAAATCACTTCCTGGAAAATATTTCTGGGAAGTGATTTTTCCGATCGGTTTTTCGAATTGGGAAAACGGGCATTTATGCCCGTATTCCAAGTTCGTATATCATTCCCAAAGATATTTGGTAGTCATCTTTGGGAATGATCCCCCAAAAAAAGGGGAAATGCACACAAAAAAAACTTTAAAGCGATAACACACACTTTTTTTTTTTTTTACCCTAAAACTATAAATTAGCAAAAAAACTTGTTCTCTCCAAGCTTCCCAAGTCCCCGGTGATATCGGTAAACTAAACGCGGATCATTTATTTGTTGGATTTCAAGGGGAAACTAAGATCCTAGTTAGTAGGAAATTTTGGCAGAGGTACCAAAAAAAGACTGGATTGAATTTTTAGGATCAGTAAAGTGTGCAAAAACTTGTGTGGACTCTCGACTAACTAACTGGGTTTTCACTAAAATACCACTAAAAAGAGGGAGTGGGGATCCCAGGGTGGGGGGTGGGTTGTGGCGTTTTTTTGTTTTTTTTTCTTGTAATTGCAATGCGCATGGTTCCCATTTGAGCTAGTTGGTGGCCCCGTCTGTTGCACCCACCCATATGTCATCGGTTTTATTCAGGACATTGGGGATTGCCATTAGGTGGTTTTTTATTACTTGCCAAGTGGGTTTGGGTAGGATTTCAACCATTGAGTCCTTTATTTTATTTTTTTCACAAAATCTCCTAAAGCACCGGAGTTCTATGAATAACAGCGTCTGGAATTCTTCATGTATAACGAAAGCATGATACCATCACTAGCTGAAGGTGTGTTAGCTTCCAAAAATATATATTTTGTGGGGGGTATTTCCAAGTTGATTAGGCTGTTCAAATTACACGAACACTTTGACTTTTTTTCTTGTAATTGGACTTGATGCATGTGTCCCATTTGAGCTAGTTGGTGGCCACGTCTCTGTGTGCACCCATGCATATGGCATACCGTTTGATACCGTTTGATTCAGTTCTATGGAGTACTGTGTCTGGAACTCTTCATGTAATATGAAAGCATGGCACCGTAACAAAGCTGAAGGTGTGTAGATTCCAAAAATATATAGTTGTGTGTGGGGTATTTCTAAAATTCGGAGCCGTTTCCTTTGAAAAATGTAGACTGTTGAAATTACAGAGCACTTTGATTTCTTTCTTGTAATTACCTTGTGCAATGCGTCCCATTGACTAGTGGTGGCCACGTCTCTGTGTGCTCCCACACATATGCATACCGTTTGAATGCAGTGATATGTGGGAGAGGGACTTTAGTGAGTTTTTTGCTTGTCAAGTTGGTTTAGGTAGGATTTCAAGCCTTGAATCATCTTATTTTATTTTTCACAAACCTCCTAAAAACACAGAGTTACTTTGGATCACGGGTCTGGAATTCTTCATGTATGTATGAAAGCATGGCACCGTAACATAGCGAGGTGTGTAGATTCCAAAATATATAGTTTTGTGAGGAGATTCCATGTTTCGGGTATGTTTCCTTAGAAAAAGGGGTAGGCGTGTTCAAATTACAGAGCAATTTGATTTTTTCTTGTAATGCATTTGTGCATGCGTCCCTTTGAGATAGTGGAGGCCACGTCTCTGTGTGCACCCACACATATAGCATACTTTGATTCAGAACATGTGGGAGATTGATATTTAGTAGTGTTTTTTTGTTTGTCAAGTGGGTTAAGGTAGGATTTCAACCCTTGAATCATCTTTATTTTTCACAAATCCTCCTAAAAACACAGAGTTCTTTGGATTACTGGGTCTGGAATTTCTTCATGTATGTATGAAAGCATGGCACCGTAACGTAGCGAAGGTTGTGTAGATTCCAAAAATATATAGTTTGTGGGGGGAAGTTCCATGTTTTGGCACTGTTTTCCTTAGAAAAATGTAGGCTGTTTGAAATTACAGAGCACTTTGATTTTTTTCTGTAATTACACTTGTGCATGCGTCCCATTTGAGCTAGTGGTGGCCACGTCCCTGTGTAATCCACGATATGGCATACCGTTTGATTCAGGGCTTTGGAAGATTGATAATTGACAAGTTTTTTTACATGACATGGAAATTTGCCATGATTTTTAACTTTGAATTGTA
The DNA here is from genome assembly GCA_019447015.1 of Hymenochirus boettgeri. Taxonomy (NCBI): domain Eukaryota; kingdom Metazoa; phylum Chordata; class Amphibia; order Anura; family Pipidae; genus Hymenochirus; species Hymenochirus boettgeri. The sequence goes on from CM033474.1 coordinate 121,138,035, forward strand.
TTTAATATCATTTTTCCTGAAAAATTCTGGTAAAAAAGCAAAATTTATCACATAAACTGTGCCCACACCATTGGTGGTATGCATAAAGGATCACACATTGTGTTAGCTGAAGGTGTTGTAGATTCCAAGATATATAGTTTTGGGGGGTATTTTCTATATAGATTGGTGTTTAGTTCTGACAAATCTGAAAAGTTCTGTTAATTGGGCCATTGTTCATTGGCTCACTTGTTGGCTAGTTGATTCCACGTTTGCGTGTGTAACCATATCATACTGGCATACCGTTTGATTCAGGGCATTTGGAGATGATATTTGGTAACTTTTTTTTTACATTACTTGGGATTTTGGCATGATTTCTACCTTTTGAGAGTGTTTTTTTTCAACTTTTTTTAGAAAATCTGCGAACTTCTACGAAGAACTATGCGCCCACACCATTGATGGTACGTAATGGACAAACTACAGATTTAGTAGATAAAGGGTGTGTGGATTCGAGAAATATATGGTTTGTGGGGGTTGTTTTGTGGGGAAAAATGCAACTGTTCAAATTCAGATTTGGCTGAATATTTTTGCTGTTTCTGAGCAATTGTGCATGTTTCATTTTGTGGCTTTTGGCTTCCACGTCCGCGTGTGTAACCACACATATGGCATACCGTTTGATTCAGGACATTTGGGAGAGATGATATTTAGTCAACTTTTTTTTACATTCCATGAGGTTTTGGCATGATTTACTACCTTTGAAGTTGTTTTTTGTTAATTTTTTCAGACAAATCCGAACTTCTCACGAAGAACTGCACCCACACCCATTACATAGTAACATAGTAATTAAGGTTGATAAAAGATACGTCCATCAGTCCACCTCTATTCACTTTTTTTTTTTTTTAACCCTCCTAACAGTGACTCAGAGGAAGGCAAAAAACCCAGCTAAAAAGGGGGAAAAAATTCCTTCCTGACTCCAAACGGCAATCGGAAAGTATCCTGGATCAACCAGATCTATAGCATTAATACCAGTAATTCTCAAATATTTTTTAGTTTTAGAAACTTATCAAGGCCTTTTTAAAGTTATTCAATGAACTTGCCATTACCACATCTGCTGAAGACAGTTCCAGTTTCACCGTTCTCACGAAAGAACCCTTCTAACCTGAAGATGAAACTTCTTTCTTCCAACCTTAAAGGGATGTCCACGGTGTCCTTGATATGACCTATTAGTGAAACAATGCACCAGAGAGCTCATGTATGGGCCATTAATATATTTGTACAAGTTATCATGTCCCCACGCAAACCGCGCTCTCTCCATGTAAACAGCCCTAACTGTCTAATCTGCCTGCATATTCAAGCCCCTCCTTCCCCTTATTAAATTTAGTTGCCTTCTCTGAACTGCCTCAATTTCAAGATGTCCCTTTTGTATATGGGATCCAAAACTGCACTGCATCTTCAAATGAGGCCTTACCAGTGCCTTGTAAAGAGGGAGAATAATATTTTTCTCTCTTGAATCTATCCCCTTTTTATACAAGACAATACTCTTGCTGCTCTAGCTGTTTGCTAACTGGCATTGTTTGCTACAGCTAAGGTCTGTTATCTACCAGAACCCCCAAATCTTTTTCCATTACAGATATACTTACACAGAGTTTTATGTTTGGTGTAGATGCACAGGGATTATTAAATCCCAAATGCATCACCTTACATTTATCTACATTGAATCTCTCTGCCATTCTGCTGCCCATTTTGATATCTATCTAGGTCGTTTTGCAGCCCTTGGCACATCATTGGAGTTCCAAAGCTCTGCATAATTTAGTGTCATCAGCAAACACAGAGACCTTGCTCTCAATGCCCCCTTTTAAGTCATTTATAAACAGATTAAACAGAAGCGGCCCTGGCAGTCACAGAAACCTGAGGCACTCCGCCTATAGAACTTTAGCCCACTAGATGTAGCTCCATAACCCACTCTTCTGTTTGCGGTCCAATAACCAGTTCTCTATCCATGAACAAATGTTTTCTTCAAGGCCAACAGTCCTCAGTTTAACATGTCGCCTATGTGGCACAGTATCAAAAGCTTTTGCAAAATCCAAATATACCAATCACTGCTGTGCCTGCAGTCCAACTTCTTACTCACTTCTATTAAAAACCAATTAAATTGTCTGGCATGATCTATTTCTCATAAATCCATGCTGACTACTACTAATAAGATGATCTCTGGAGACAAAGTCAAGGATATGATCCCTTAACAAAGTTCCATCACCTTCCCTACCACTGATGTTAGGCTTACAGGTCTATAGTTACCAGGCTGTGAACGACTACCTTTTTGAATATTGGTATTACATGCTTTTTTCGTTTTTTCCAATCCCAGCGGCACATCCCCAGACAAAAGCGACATCTAAAAAATGAGAACAGTGGTCTAGCTAGAACTGAACTAAGCTCTTTTAAAATCCTAGGATGCAATCCTCTGGTCCTGGCCGCTTTAAGATATTAACTTTGTCTAATTGTTTCCGACCATATCCTCTGTTATCCAATGTGAAAACTCTTCATTTCTTCCTCTGCATAGTGCTACAATCCTCTACTGTAGGACAAGGATTCTCAACAGTAAAAACCGATGTAAAAAAACGGTTTAGCAGATTAGCCTTTTCGGCATCCTCTACAACCACCTCAGCTCCATAATTAATGGTCCCACACTCTCAGTCCTCATCTTTTACCATTTATATACTTAAAAAACATTTTGGGTTGGACTTGCTTTGTTCGGCAATCCGTATTTCATTTTCTATTTTAGCTAGTTTAATTACTTTCTGCACTCTTATTACAGCTTTGTACTCCCTGGTCCGCTGTCTGTGCCTTCTGTTTTAAAATTTTAAAAGCCCATTATTTTTGATGGTATGAATGAACAAACTACAGTGTTACAGATGATGAAGGTGTGTAAATTTCAGGAATATATGTTGTGGGGGGTTATTTCTAACTTACGGGGGTATTTTTATGGAAAAAAACGCAGACTGTCTAAATTCAGAGTTGGCTAAATATTTCCGCTGTTCTGAGCCATCGTGCATTGTCTCAACTTTGTAGATTTTTGCTTCCACGTCCGCGTGTGTAACCACACATATGGCATACCGTTTGATTCAGGACATTTGGAGATGATATTAGTAACTTTTTTTTAGATTCCTGAGGTTTTGGTATGATTTCTCCACTTTTGAAGTTGTTTTTGTTAATTTTTTCAGACAAATGCGAACTTCTACGAAGAAACTGCGCCCACACCATTGATGGTATGAATGAACGAACTACAGCGTTACATAGTAAGGTGTGCAGATAGGAATATTAGTTTTGGGGGGTATTTCTGAGTTGGGGGGGTGTTTTGTGAAAAACGCAGACTGTTCAAAAACAAACTAGCTAATTTTTTTTTGCGCTACTGACATTTGGCACTGGTCATGCTCTGGGTTAGTTGGTTTTGTCTCTGATTTTACAGTTGAGGAAAAAAAAGGGAAATGTGAGAAAATAACTTATTGGACGAAAAGCTGCGTCCGGGTATCTGCATTTTGATCAAACTTATCTCACTCATAAAATCCTGCGAGTGTGTAGTTTCTAAAAAATATCTCACTTGTGGGGTATTTTAGTTTATTTGGTAGATATCTATGTTAACTGTCAGTAGTGGTTATACATTTTAATTTGTGTAATATTCTAGAAGGTGCAGTTTTAGTTTGGGGTGGTCTCCTGTACAGGAAAAGTGGGTACCTGCATATATCTGGTATCGTTGTACTCGGGAGTATCAGAGTCTTTAGAAACAGTAAGATTTTGTGTGTAACCTAAGATAACTATAACTATAAAAAGTAAAAATGGGAAAAATCCATGAAAATTTGCAAATTTTGCATTTTTTTTACATATTTACCCATAATTCCAGTAAAATTTCCAGAAAAGTTACAAAATGTCTGTTACCAATGTTAAAGTACACTTTTTGCTGAAAAAAACAATGTATAATATTCCTGATTTACTGCAGAGGTTTCCTACTGTAAAATTAGTCTAAAGCGATTAATCCTGAAAATTCTCCTGGCATTTAACGCAAAAAAAAATTAAATTCTTCTGGCACTCAAAGGGTTAAACAGCTGATTGTGCATACTTTGACTGTGATGCTCAATCAGCTGTTTAAAATGTCTGACTGGGCAAGGGGCAGGGTTGTGTTATTGGCCAGGCCTCCAAGCCTGCGAGAGCCTATATAGATTGAACAAGATGGACATATATACACAAAACAGAGCCCCACGGCATAACATCTCTATGGGGACAGAAAGAAGCGGGCAGCCGGTCTTCAGTAAAACATCATAAATCTCTTTATTTCGGAATCTTTAAAATCATCAAACCATCACAGTTAGTGCAAACAACGGACTAACGGACAAAAACATGTGAACCTTCCAGGGTGGAGCCTGTTTGCAGCCTGACGCGGGAGGGAGACGGTACGTTTGATGGAAGTGTTTTTGGAGCGCCGGCGTTACTGTTTGGAAACTTGTTCCCACTACTACAGATGCCGTGACTCATAAGATGGACATATGTCTTTATATACCTTAATTACTATGTTACAAATTCAATTTTCACTCTCAAGAGGGGTAAAAATCTTAAAAATCAAACAGATTTGATATCCAGAAATGGTCCAGCCCCGGCAATGTGGAGTTCTAGTAAAAAAAGTGGGTTGTTATGTAATTGTCTTGGTTGTCAAGGGGAAGGTATAAATCTGAGAGGCTAAAAGAATATAAAATGATTTTCTGCCAGGCCCACTGCAACCCAGTCTGAAAGTGAAACTGATTACAATTAATTTGTCCATTGCTGGTATTAACTCAAAATTTGTGATCACTCTAAATTACAGTTTGCTATTTATCTGTTTCTTCTCTTTGTTGGTTTAGGGTATCAGTAACAAAATTGTATAAAGAAGATGCTGTATAAAGACCATCATTTTATTCTGAATATCATTTCCCTTTTCCAGTTTTTTGTTTTTTAATATAGAAGCAGGTTTTACCATGCTCACAAATCAGTGCTTACTGCCAGTAACAATGCAACCTTTTTTTTATCTGGCAGCTGAAAAAGTAGTCAGAATCTCTAAACAGAATATAAAAGGAGCAGTAAACCTAACCTATTTGATGTGTCTCATGCTGGTTGAAATGAATCTGCATCTGCAGAATTTCGCACTGGTGATATTTAATAGCATATGTGTTAAGTTCCACAGGGAATAAACCTTTCAACAGAAGCATGGTAAACTGTTAAACTCTTTAAAACAGTCTGCTTTAACCATTTAATTCAGTAGCTTTCAAATAAAATAAATAGAAATAAATATGCATGTTCATTGAAATTTGCACAAAAAATGAATCACAATATGTTGTGGTATTCAATGTTTTAAAGGAGAAGTTCGCATCAAGGTCACCAATAGTTTCAGTGATGGTTTCAGTCCCTGGGTCAATTCAGATGCTTAGTAGAGCTCTGAGCATGTTTGATCCATCCAACAGTCAAACAGTAGAAATTACTGTTAGAAAATGGTGCATCCTGGGAAGAAGGACTGGTTTTTAAAAAATGAGGTGAAAATATTTTTTTTTCTAGTGTGAAGCTGCACTTATACAGTAGAAAACTGCAACATTCAGCTTCGCCATTAATAGCTAAAGAATGTCATCAAATTTAAATTGTTTAAAGGGTATGTCTACCCCCCAAACAAAATTTTAGTATGTGCTAGGAAAAGGCTGTAAACCTCAACCTTGTGAGATTTACAGCTGACAAAGATGCCCCCAATGTAAGCCTGACCTTTCTAAGTTAGTTGTGTGGATCAGAATGCTTTGTTTACCAGTATGGCAAGAAGACGTTAGATTCAAAGTGTAAGAAGGGAATATTTGTGACAAAAGTAGTCCCACATACCTGGTGTATTATCCAAACAATGGAAAAGTCTTTAAACGTAGACAAGTAAAGTTTATTGCAAAGAGTGTACTGAGAGACAAACACTAGTGTGTGATTGCTATGGGGCCCCTAGCCAAAGGGGGCCTACTAGGTCCTCTGCAGATATGTCTAGGTTAATGAAAAAATTGCGGTATATGTGCTCCTCCCTAATTAATACTGTTATTAGTGAATCCTTTAATACAAGGGTGCCTCCAGGGCAGGCCTAGCATAAACTTATACTGCTTCCAACACCCCCAAGCAAAAGAAGCCCGGTGGATGCCCAGAAGACAAGACATAGGCCCTGTAATATAGGCACTATCACCATTACTATAATAAACATCTGACAAGGTTCAAAGATCAATGCAATGTCCCTTTATTGGCTCCGAAACGTTCATGCACATATATTAAAACGACATCCCTAAACAAGGAAACCCACCTGTATAATACAATAATCACATCAATAACAAACAAAAGGCTGGGCGGAAAGGCAACAAAGCATGATGGTATCAGTAGGCTCCTCACTCGCTACCAAGTATATCTAAGCGTCCAATAGGTCCTTTTTAGGACCAGGGTTGGTCGCAGTTTCGAGCTGTGGGAGCTCCTTATCCTAAAGGCTCTTTTAAAGGTTCCTAGTGCGGGATGGTTGCTGCCTTGTGGAGGTGGCGGGAGGCCCCCCTGCTAGCGCACACCCCCTTGAGAACAGCATACCACCCTACCCCCAGACCACCCCCAAACACACCCCCTTCCTAGTAACCCCTCCGACACCCCACCACACACTGTGCCACGCTTATTCACACTGGAAGGCATTTTAAATTTTCCCCACAATACAGTACTTAATTCATACCCACCACAGAAAAACCACACCCACCTCACTGGGCACCTTTTCAGTTTGCATCGAGTGCACCAAATCCAAGAAAGACCCCTAAATAGTCACCTGTGCAGCCGCAAAGTAGAATTTTAACACTAGCTCATACAAAGGTCATATGCCACCATAGAGGAAGACACAGGTCACTTATCAACCTGTACACACTATTCAAAAAAATATAGGATTTTTTAAGAGGAGAGTGCAGACACATGGCAGTCATATTTTATGGCATGACACCATCACACACTTTTTGTGTATAGGTATTTCCCCACTCTCCCCTTTCAGGCATCATAAAAAGTGATGATGTCATGCAATAAAATTTGATCACCGTGTGTGCACAGGAACTATTCCATGGATGATGAGTTTCTTTTTTAATTTTGTCAGTTAAGAGATTCCATGCTAGAGGAGATAATAAGAATATTTTAGAGAAAACATTTCTCTAAGCTTATCAAATGGAGAGGATTTCTTTTTAGTCACTAAAGATATGTAATCAATTTATATCTATTTATAAATTTTCTGCTAGTTTTTTTTCATACAGAGCTTAGTGTGCGATTTTATAATAGTATCACATTTGTATAATGGTAAGGATTTATACGTTTTAATAAGTTTTACAGCCAGGTTAAAAGTTTCACCGGGCCCCGCTTTAGGATACTTTTAGCCTCCAAGCATATTTGTTAGCAAAAGATTAATTAAGATCATGAATGCCCTAGATTACTACTAGAAAATCCCAGATTCTCAAAAGAATTGCAAATCCAAGAATGGCAATTACAGGCTGTTAACTCCGGTCCTTTGACATTCCAGCCACAAGAGCAGAGCCC